>PISX010002245.1:0-166356 GCA_004024625.1 Mellivora capensis | reverse complement strand
AGAAGGGCCATCTGTACCCCAATGTTTATAGCAGCAATGGCCACGGTCGCCAAACTGTGGAAAGAACCAAGATGCCCTTCAACAGACGAATGGATAAAGAAGATGTGGTCCATATACACCATGGAGTATTATGCCTCCATCAGAAAGGATGAATACCAGACTTTTGTAGCAACATGGACGGGGCTGGAAGAGATCAAATACATTATTTTAAATTAAGATCACAAGGGACACCTTCATAGAATGAATGAGAAAAAGGAATAAACATATCAACATTATAAGGGCCGAGATAACTGTATTTTAATTTTTAAAAATATTTCATAACCAAAATATATGGATTTTTCCTCATTTCTCTGCCATCGGCAGTTTCTGAGAAAAATCCAGGAATGAAACAACTCTGAAGTGTGAGGTCATAGTAACCTGATTTAAAGCAGAAGATGAGCAATCCAATACAAGACTTGTATTTGAAGATCAAAATTCTGCTTTCAGATCAGAAAGATTCTTTCCTTTTCAGACACCTTCACATGCACGCCATGGGATATTTTGGATTTTGTTGCAGACTGATGTAACCATTGTTGGGCAAGTTACCCATGACTTCATCCCGTGTACAAGTGACAGCTGGGAAATTTAGTATGCGTATGTAGTGATTTGCCACATATGCATAGAATTAAATGTCTTAGGCTTCTCTGATGTTGATGTCATGTTGTTTTACTTGGTACATGGTTGTAGAGAGTAGCAGAGTTAAGAGAGTTTAAGAACAGGTAAGAACAATCCTAATGACTTCCAGTAGGTGAAACATAGTTTTCAGAAGTGACTGATAAATATGGGAATGAGCACGGATCTAGGAATCTGAAAACCTGAGTCCTGGGGCTCAGCTCCATTACTTTCTAATGATGTACCTGAGTGGCCTCCGCTTTGAGCCCAAGATGTCTCATTTTCAAAATGGGAAGAATAAGCATGGTTTTGCTTAAATGCAAGTTTTTGGGAATATTAAAAAGTGTAATAAAACAGTTGGTAAATGCTAAGAAGCATTTTTACATTTTTACATGGATAGAACGAGCATTTGCTGCAGATAGTATAGGAGCAGGATCAAGGAAACATCAAAATTCCAAGTTAGGTCGTAAAGCTAACACATAACTGATAAAATAAGGCATCTGCAGAAGACAACATAAATATGCAGTATTTCTAGTGCTGGGAGCACGAAGGGAAAGATAAGTCTGGCCAATCTAATGTGTTTAAAGCTGGTCAAGAGCATTTAGCTTTACAATACTTCAAGAGAGAATATATTCTGTAGATGGTGTTTTAGGGTGGGTTTCCCAAAGCATACCCTGAAATGAGGATTCATGGACATGACACTTATTAGGAAAAATCCCTTGGAAAGTGTTAAGGGAGTGAGGAAACAAGGAGGTCAAGTAAAGTTGTGCCGTCGACTCATGTCCCACAAAAGATAATTTTGGCTGAATCCCACACCAGAGACTTTTAAAAAATTAATTTATGTATTTGAGAGAGAGAGAGAGAGAGACAGAAAGAGAATGAGTGGGGGGAGGGGCAAAGGGAAAGACTCTCAGGTAGACCTCCTCCTGAGCAAGGAGCCCAATGGGGGCCTCTATCTCCTGACCCTGAGATCATGATCTTAGTGGAAGTCGAGAGTTGGCAGCTTAACCAACTGAGCCACCCAGGCGAACTCCAACACCAGAGCTCTTGAGATCCTGTTGGTTACACCTAGAACTCAGGGAAACAGAGTGAGAGAGCATTAAGGAATGGTCTTGAGGAAACACACTGATATGTAAGCTTGAGAAGTTGACTTCAGACCCTATTTGCAGCATGACTATAGAGATGAATGGACATTTTAAAATATTTATTCATTGAGTTATCTATATGTTCTATGGAATAGGTGGAGACATATTCTACGAGCCACATTCTGAATGAGACACTAAGGGATTCAAAGAGATTACAATCAAAGAGATTACAATATGATGGAGGAGACTGAATTAGAGAATTTATAATAAATAAGAATGAGTGTTACAGTATCTCCAGGGCTCTACCTGCTTCTTGGCACCTGTTACTAAAGAGAGAGCAAAGCAGAGAATAACCTTTAAGCATTCTCTTGGTTTCAGATATGACTCCGTCATTCATCACCGTGTGACCCTGGGCAAATTACCCAGTCTCTCAGTGTTCTCATCTGGGCCATGGAGATCATACCTCTGTGTCACTGCTCATTTGTTTTTGTGAAGGCTAAGTGAGGCAATACATTTTAAAAAATGCATAGAAGACTATTAGGAAGTTTATATTTATTTCTACTGAATATTTCTACTGAATATTCAGTTCATACAAATAATCTCCATTTTTCTGGATTTACCAAGAATCCTAAATATGATTTGGCTTTTCATTTAGATCTCCACAGCGGAAGGAAAAGTATTAGTGAAAGGATCCTAATAGTTTAGTCTCTTGGCAGTTCTATTTCACACCATAAATCCAACTTCAGCTTTTTAGTCCCAGAGCAAAATAACAGCAAAATGTTGTTTCACCTCTTTACCGCAGTGCGACGCAGGGTGGAGTCTGGTGACTGGAGGAACCTTCTTCTGATTTCATGAAGTCTTCCTCACTATCGTGGGCTTCCCCATTCTTCGAGAACGTACTAAGTGGTACACGGTGCAACGCACATTTGGAGGTTAGAGAGAACAGAGCTCTGATTCACATCCCTCAGAAAGACTGTAAGTCACAATTCTTGAGGCTGATGCGGTGAGGGCACAGTGCTTTATTCATGCCCTCTTTACCCCATTGACAGTGGAGGGATTCCTGCCCTAAAACAATGGGGGGTGGTTGAACAAACCACAGTGAACCTGGACAGAGGAGATCAACAGCAGCTCACCAGTCACGAACACTCCCAGCTCCGGGAGAAGGGCACTGCATGTCATGCAAATCACACGGGGTTGCATTCAGGACAGATCAGGGCCTGCGGAAGGCAGGCTTCATAGGAGCCCTCCGGTTCTGCTGGAAGGATGTAATTAGCTTGTTCGAATTATTCTGCAGGCTGGCAGGGAACTGCAACCTGCTAGTCAGGGATAAGCAGCAACTGCACCTGGTCTCTTTGACATGGAGGGCGGTTTGGCCAGGAGATCTAGTCTGCACAGCGGAGTACAGAGGACTTGAGTTAAGGCCATTCCACGTGTTCTGCATTTCAACAGTTGTCAAGGCAACACACAATCCTGAGGCCTTCTACCCCAGCAAGGAGTCAGAGGGAGGCTCCCTAGCCAGCAGTGGTCAAGAGAAATATGCGAGAAATTGCATCTTTGCTGGAGATGTTTTGAACACATTATTGTAAGTGTGCAAAGTAAAGCCTCCTCTTCCCTTTCTCTCCCCAAATCTTCTATAACCCCTGCTTCTATAATGCAGGATTTGATACAAGTGGGTCCTGAAAGTGAAAAGGCAGTGCTGAGGGTAGCTGCACGGTTGGCATGGGGTTAGAGTAAGGGCTCCTTGTGGCCATAGTTCTCCTGAGTCACATTCATCAGTATTTTGTGAGCATGATTTTCTGAGTCCCTATGGGCTTTCCAATTTGTCAGCACCCTGGACCTCCGATCCTGGTCCTTAGTCATATGCTAAATAAATGCCAATCAGCTGGCTTTCTCAGCTGATACCCTCTACCAGGTCATATACTTTCTGTCTCTAACATATGAACAGTCTAAGTCAAGTTTGTTAATACTGAAATATACTTGCTCCCTTTCCTCTCTGATATTTTTTGCTGGTTCACATTTTCTTTTCTTTTTCTTTTTTCTTGTAACTTCTTTACAAATTATACAGCAGGAAACAAATCTTCTAGAAAATAAATTGCTTGACTTTTCCATTAAGTATTTTCACAGAACTTACTTGAAGTAAAATTGTATCCCTAAGCAGATTTTTATCTTTCAAATATTCATCTTTGACCTTGTGTTGGAAAATATGCTTAAGAGAAGATTATTAATATTTCTAGGAACTGCCTGTGATTGCATTGAAAAAAAAGAAGGAAAATGAAGGGCAGAATATGACTTTGATTCCTATACTCTTCAAAGTATTCAGATATAGGTGAGAGAAAGTGCATAGATCTAAGATCTGATGAACGATTTTATGCATATTTATATGATTTTTTAAAAAGTCTTCTTGAAAAGCCTATGGGCATTTCTTGGTTGTGGATAGTGCCTTCTAAACATATTGAGTAGTCGATGGAGAAGTAGAAAGAGATAGAAGAAGGAAGTAGAAGTAGAAATTTGAAAGCACAGATATTAAAGGAAGTTCAGGTAGAGTATGTGGGTTTCAGGTTGTCTCTTTTTATTCTTTTTACCTTTTCTCCCAAACTGCTCAAGAATTTCGAGTTCATTTTCACTCATCAACATTTTTTTCACTTCTCAGAAACTCAGTAAGTGGCGAGCTCTATGGTGAATAGCTGACTTACAGTATAATTTAAAAATGTGTTACTCTTAATCTTGACCTACTTTGACCTTTCTTCCAATTCTTTTCCGAGGACGTGGTGAGCATTTACTATTCTGAGATCTCAACCCCTCTTTCCATCTTTGGATGGAACTTTGGATAGTACCTCATTTTGTCTTAGGTGATGACCCCTCACCATTTTTACCCAATATGATGCACCCTCCCTTGTATTTATGCTATCATTTAATTTACATTTGCATAATCCCATGAATCTCTGCTTTACTTATATTACTCTGGTTTATAAATTATATCCTACAGGTTAACTAACTCGTTTTGTCCCATTTGTACTATTTAATATTAAGTAACTATGAGGAAGGAGTTAAAACTGATGGTCAGAGATCTCACTCCTTTTTATGGATGGTGGGAATGTTCCTGGCAGAAAGAAAAGAAAGTAGGTGACCCTATATCATCTCCTTGTCAACTTGACCTTTGGCTAATGTTCTTTGGTAGGAAAAAAAGCCCTTAACTGAGCATGCCTTTAGCGGGATGCCTCTTAACTAGATGCCTTTAGTTAAGTATTTCCTGGAAAATAGAATCAAGGCTCCAAAAGACATGGATTTTTGGTTAATGTAGGCAATAGCACTCCTTAGAGTTTTTTCATATTTAAATGTTCCAGCTACATGAGGTACCACATAAAACTCACATAGAGGATTAATCTATTCTGAGACAGAATCTAGGGGGCTGCCACTGATGTCCCAGATGGCTGTTCTGCCTGAGTCTTATGCTTGTCTGCATCCTTACAATCATTTAGTAAGGTTGGGTGCCAGATAAAATCTGATTCCTGTGAGTCTGATTTGACAAGCAAGTTCTGCAAGTTACTTCAATAACCTAACTTGGTAAAGTGAGGTTTGACTCTATCACTAAAATACCAGCTAAACATGGCCTACAAAGGAGTTTAGTAAAGGTTCCTCAGAGTCTTACATGAGTGCTAGAACATATTTAATCTGTGTCTCATAAGAGCTTGGTTGAATATGTATGGCTTCCATACCTATTTTTTAAATATCTAATGTTATAGATCAGTTTGTTAAGATGGAACTCCTATGGTGTTATTGTTAAACGATGCTTGAAAATCAACAGTACCATCGTGGCTCACAGTCATATCCCCATGTCTATGTCCAGTCCTGATCTGTGTGGGCTATAAAAACCTGGGTCCATTGTCTCAGTCAAGAGAACTCTGAACGTTCATTTCAGCTTTAGAACTCAGTGTTAGGCTGATTGGGGCCTCTGTTGAGACTGCATGGCAGCCAATACCTCACCCCACTCTTCCTTCCTTCTCTTGCCTTTCAAGGTATTGACAGTGAGGGCACTCCTTCGTAAACCTCCTACATGCTAACCTGTAACCTCTACTTCAGGGTGGGCATCCAGAAACCCAGGCTATTTAGTAACCTTCATGATTTTTGCATTTTGTTCAAGAAGTTCAAAAATAAACAAGAGGAATGAAATGCGATTTGACTCTTTGGTGTCTTAGATAAAAATTTGGGATGGCTAAAATCTAAGGATTATATTTATTATTTTTTCTTTAAATATTTATTTATTTATTTTAGAGAAAGAGATGGAGCACATGCAGGGGGAGAATCAGAGCGAGAGGGAGACAAACAGACTTCCTGTTGAGTGCGGAGCCTGATGCAGGGCTCCATCTCCGCACCCTGAGATCATGACCTGAACTGAAACCAAGAGCTGGATGCTTAACACACGGATCCACCGAGACACCCCACATTTATCTTCTTAAATGTGTTCAAATACAATTCCTGGTTCATGGAAGAAATCCATTTTATTGCATTGGCCTAAATTACTTACGTGCAAGTATTTCAGAGAAAATTTAGTATTGTGTCAAGTGAAATAAAATCATTCTTACTTCCATTGCCTTAAAGACACACCATAATACATAAGTCTAATTTAAAAAGTTTAATTGTTGGGGTGCCTGGGTGGCTCAGTGGGTTAAGCCTCTGCCTTCGGCTCAGTTCATGGTCTCAGGGTCCTGGGATCAAGCCCCACATCAGGCTCTCTGCTCAGCAGGGAGTCTGCTTCCTCCTCTCTCTCTCTCTGCCTGCCTCTCTGCCTACTTGTGATCTTTCTCTGTCAAATAAATAAATACAATCGTAAAAAATAAATAAATAAAAAGTTTAATCGTTTATAGTTGATTAGTTCACCAGCAATGAATTTGTGCTGATTTAAATTTCTGAAATATAATTTTTCATTTTGGAGGATATATTTTCTTGCAGTGATAATATTTAGATATCGTCTCAGAAGATACAAAACTAATATACATCCTCTCTTGCTTTCAAGATAAAATAATATGTTTCTCTTTATATCTTTTAGATTTATTTCTGGTTAAATATATCTCTATTAATCAAACTATTTGATTTAAGTTTTCAGTAAGACAACAGAAAATTTCAAACTGACTGCCTTTTTAATAAATGTTTGCCAGGATGCCTGGGTGGCTCAGTTGGTTAAGTGGCTGCCTTCGGCTCAGGTTATGATCCCAGCATCCTGGGATTGAGTCCCACATCGGGCTCCTTGCTCGGCGGGGAGCCTGCTTCTCCCTCTGCCTCTGTCTGCCACTCTGTCTGCCTGTGCTCGCTCTCTCTCTCTGACAAATAAATAAATAAATAAATAAAATCTTAAAAAAAAAAAATGTTTGCCATTTCCGGGACATTTCCTGAGGGCCTGCAAATGGAAGACAGGGTACTTTTTCTCTTGTGTTTACCAGACTTGTGGCAAAGAGGAGAGGGGATGCTGGGAAAGAAAGAAGAAAATAAAGAAGCACCCAACTAATCTTGAAAACCAAAGGCATTTCATAATTTTTCCTTTTGTGTCCAAAATTTATAATGTAGAAATTCAAAGTTTTTAAAAAATAAGTTCTGATGCTTATGAAAAGAAACATTTTATTTTATAATCAATTACATTAATTACATGTTTACTTTGTAGCCCATAAGAGTCACACAATTAGAGTAAAGATGTAGGTTCTTTGAATAAAACAACAACAAAAATCCCCCCCCCCTCCAAAAATAGTGTAGCCAAGAGTTTCTCTAACAAAAGCAGAGAGTATGGTCTTCATGTTGAATTTTATTGATCTTTGGAACAGTAGCTCCCCCTGAACTGAGAACCATACCAGAATTAAAGAAAGATCTTTCCATCCCAGTGAGCAGACATTTGGAAGGCAGCCATTGTGAGTATAAAACGCGAACCTGGCCAAGTACTTCATTTCTTATTGGATTCTTGACTCTTTCTGACTCTCATCATTTAGTGAGTCATGACTGACAGTGTATATGAACATCTGCAGTCATTGATTCTAAGAGAAATGTCTCCAGGGAGCCCCACAGCTTTCTTTTGACCATATCAAACGGAACATTCTTTCAGTCCCAGAAGTTGCGGAAGCCAGGGCAGAGAACCCCAGACTGTAGGGCTCTGATTTCACCCTGCACATCTAAGGGTGCAAATTAGTTCCAGGTCAGGGTCAAATGAAGAAAAGTCTGAAATGGGTGCCTCTGAACACTCCAGAATTGCACTGGAATGCACACTTGTGATCTTGAAAGCTTCATGGGAAACAGAATGGTATTACACAAAGGACACAGGACTTGAAATGATCAGTCATGGGTTTCAGCCCCACCTCAACCCTTCCTAGCTAGGATATTGGGCAAGTTGCTTACATTCTGCAAACTGTTTCTCTTTTGGCAGATGAGTGGCAATAATATAAATCTGTATAGTCAGATTAGTGGACATTTCAAGGACAGCTGAATTTTTATGTGAAATCATCCAATTTTAAACGCTCTGTTAAATTTTATTTTTTTAATTGTATAGATTAAAAAAAAGAATTGGATGAGACTTCTTCTCTAGGACACGCCAAACACATTCCATTTTTTCCCCCTCTGGCCTTCCCTGTTCAACTTCTCAAAAAGAAAAAAAAATTGTCTGCTTCCAATCCTTTTTTTCTCTTTATTAGTCCTCACACCATACACTCCAAAGAACCCGCAGGAATCCATATCACTAAACACAATGGACATTTTTCAGTGTATCTTACTTGACCTCTAAGCAGCATTTGAAAATCTCAAGTGCCCTTTCCTCCTTGAAATCCTCTTTCTTGTTGTCACTGACACATAATTCTGCTTTCTCTTATCTCTGGATGACCCCTTTCAGTTCCTTTTGGAAGTCCGTCTTCCTCCCTCCTCCTTTAAGACTTCCTCCTAGCCCTTTCCTTTTTGTCACTATGTATTCTCTCCATAATTAAATCACATCCATGCTCATGGCTTCATGTATAATTTGTACAACAAATGACTCTCAAACGTGTAATTCCAGCCAATCTTCCTGTGGGCTACTGAAGTCAATTGCTTGCTTGCTTTCTTTCTTTTTTTTTTTTTTTTAAGATTTTATTTATTTATTTGACAGAGAAAGAGATAGCAAGAAAGGGAATACAAGTAGGGACAGTAGGAGAGGGAGAAGCAGGCCTCCTGACGAGCAGGGAGCCCAATGCAGGGCTCGATCTCAGGACTCTGGGATCATGTGAAGTCAGTTGGTTTCTAAATATCTCATTTTCATTCAGGCTCAACATACTTAAAATTCATGATTTCTTTTTCCCTAAAACCTGGTTGTTCTTTAAGGTTTCCTATTTCAGTGCTGTTATTAACATCTGTCCACTTGTGCAAGCTAGAGACGGTGGAAGAACTATCATTGTGATTTCCTTCGTCCTTCCTGGAATTTCTTTTTTTTTTTTTTATATATTTTATCTATTTATTTGAGGGAGAATGAGTGAGAGAGAGCATGAGAGAGAAGGTCAGAGGGAGAAGCAGACTCCCCAAAGATCTGGGAGCCCGATGTGGGACTCGATCCTAGAAGTCTGGGATCATGACCTGAGCCGAAGGCAGTTGCTTAACCAACTGAGCCACCCAGGCGCCCCTTCCTGGAATTTCTAATCCCTATGTTTAATTACACATCTCTTAAATCTTCTACTTCTCTCCACTATAAAACTGTCACTTTGGTCGAAGTAACAAACTCCACTCTTGAAACCACTTCTACTCTTTCCTCTTCAGTGCATTCACTAGACACTCATTTATTAATCAAAAATCTGATTATGTCCCTTTCCTGCTCAAAACTATTCATGGATTGCTAGCTTTTGGGGGGGTTAATTTTGTGGTTGTAAGACCTGTTTGTGGTCTGAACTTCTTTCTCCTGACAGCTTTATTATAGATTACTTTCCATCTTACACTGTACCCTCTGACATTTTTTCAGTTCTTAGAATTCACCAGGGTCCTTTCTGCCTCAGATCTTCATCCTGGACCACACCTTCTTTTCCTGACACCTCTAAATTCTCACTCCCTTGAACTCATCAAGCATTT
Source organism: Mellivora capensis (assembly GCA_004024625.1). Lineage (NCBI taxonomy): Eukaryota > Metazoa > Chordata > Mammalia > Carnivora > Mustelidae > Mellivora > Mellivora capensis. The sequence goes on along the minus strand of PISX010002245.1, from coordinate 156,559 downwards.
GCCACTGCAGACTTTGCTGACCCTCCAGACTCCTTTAGAGTCTCCTTTATTGTGTGGTCCTATAGCATCCTCTCTTTCCACATCGTGACACTTACTAAAGTGTGTAATCATATTTACGCCATTGTGAGTCACTGGGGTCTCTCTACTAGTCATAAACTCCACAGGAATGGCAATAGATTTTTTTTGTTTATAATTATATTCCAGAAGTGTAGCATGTTTCTGTTATTTAGAAAAAAATTTCTGTTATTTAGAAAAAGTTTATAAATACTAATTGAATGAATGAATGAGTTTGAATGTTTTACTTTCACAGTTTAGCATTTTATGCACCTTTAGAAATTACAAAGTATGTTTTGTGACACATAATCATAACATGGTCCCTCTTCCATCTGGGTATTGTGATGTGGCATCATCAAATCTATTTAGCTCTCTACAGGAGACATAATACCTGGATAGATGTTTATCTAAACTCTACCTTTACAGAAGTTAGAAAATGTTTCTTTCTTCTTTATCAAGTCATTGATCTTGGAGAAAGAGTTTGTGTAATTTTATAGTCTGGAATAAACATCATTGCTTAGGAAGAGGATCACAGGGGCTGTTTGCTTCCAGCATCTGTTTCAAATAAGCTCCTTTCAAATCTCAGTTGCAGTTTGACCCTTCTATCTCCTCTACTCCTTCATTTTCTTCTTTTCCCCACAAGCTTTTCACTCTGTCCTCTTCTGTTCCTATTTTGATGAAAAAAATTCATTTATACACAAAACATTTTTGCATAGAAACTACCAGGCTCTTGAAACCCCCATATTATTTAACAACTCTCTCAGATCACTTTCTTACAAATCCAGCATCGATTCTTGGTCTACTACTTAGAAGACCCCTCTGAAGTTCTTTGCTTCTTTATTTTTATGTTACATTCTTCTTGTAACCCCAACTGCTTTATTCTTATGGCTATTACCTTTGTGTTTATAGAAGGACTCCTGAAAGCATCTTCAGACTCATGGATGGAAGCCCTAGCTGGAACTCAGTGCCGCTGGAAAACGCCTGGGCATGGCTCTGTCTAATGCCCTTTTGATTATTTCTAGAGTGTCTCTGCAGATGTTCCAGTCATTTCTCAGCATCCCCAGCCACTGCATTCTCATTCTCAGAAAACCGAGAGGGCCACTTTGTCTTCTTCTTCACAAAGAAAATAACATACAAATCTGATTAATTTTCTTCTATTTTAAAAACAAAGAACTCTTCCTGGAATCTCTGTCCATTCTCTGGATATTGTCTTTATTCCTTCTTTACCCTCTGACAGAGAAATCTGCTGTATTTGACTCATTTCACATTTGTTCGTTTATTCACATTCATTCATTTCACATTCTCTTCGTAACGTTTTGCTTGTTATTTTACTTTCCAGTGGAGTTTGCTTATATCCCCCTAATTGCTGACTCCTAAGGATATGGAAATACACACATATGTATACATACATATATATTTTATCTCTCTTCATTTCTGAAATATTGACAGCTCTCCCAATCTTCTTTTTTGCATCTCTCCCTAGTTCCACATCTTTGACACAAATTTTTCCTAATTTTTTTAACTCTTTGGCCCTTTTCACTTTCCTTCAGGTGTGTTTCTTCTTCAACATGTGAAAAGACAGAGCTGTTAAAATTGCTAATGAGTCACTGTCAGTTGTCTTCTTGTCTTAGTTTCACACAGTGTCCTAGTAATTTTATCTACACCCTTATATTTGATTACCATACAGAATGGCTGTTGTGTGATGGTGAGAAGCTGCAGCTCAGAGAAGAGACAGCTTCTTTAGAATGTTGGAGCTTCCAGTTCTTGGCAACTGATCATGAGCGAGTCAGTTTACATCTTTGAAACTTAGTTATTTTATTTACCTTCCCAGTGCCACTAAGCAGCTTAAGTCTATACTTCCTCAGGATAGAAGCTGGAAAAGAGCTTTTCTAAAATTTATTCATTTTTTGTAACCTAGGGTACAAGATATGCCCCAGACTTTGCCAATCTGACTCCTGGATTAAGCCTATAATTTGGAAGCTGGTGACACAGAGAAGCAGGAGCATCTGGTTCTGGTGGCATTGGGGGTATCCATGTTCCAGATGCTGTTGCAGAATTTCTAGCAATAGCATCCATAGTTTGGCTTTGGTGAAGAGAGTTTGGGTGTTTGTTATATGTGTGCCCCAGTGGCAGTAGGGTTGTCAAAAGGGGAACAGTGTGGCCTGTGAGTTTTGGGCCTGTGAGTCTTATGGTTTGCTGTGGAGATTTCAAGCCTTTCTGGAAGAGTGATAAACTAACAGCCCTAAATAGGTTTATTTTCCCTAAAATAGCTAAAATGGTTTTGCAAGAAGAAGCTGAGATTTCTTTCCTGTCTAATGCGACTATTTCTGCCTTGCTTGATGAGTCTAGAATGATTTTGTTTAAAGCAATAAACTTGAACAGGGAAAGGCAATTCTCCCAATAACATCATTTCCCCCAAAACCATCGTAGCATCTCCAGATCTATAACTAGAATCAGTGTCCTTGGATGAGAGTAGAGGTATTTGTGAAATAAAACCTAAAAGGACAAGATGTACAGTTAAGGATGGCACTGTTTTGCTATTTTATACAAGAAGAACCTAGAGTTGATGTGTAAGAATAGATTCTGTGACTAGTAGATCAAGAAAAGAGAAGTGTAGTATTTTATTGGATTGAATTTACTGATTCAGGTTCATACACCAGTAGCTGGGAATGCTTCTAATTGCCTGGATTGTTCATTGATTGAAATCTGGACTTGGTTACTAAAGCTAAAATAATTTGACGTGCTATAAATACCTAGTACAATCTAGACTAAAGGTCAGGAAATTATAGCCCTGGTAGTTAAATCTAGTCATGGCTCGTTTTTGTGTTTTATTTTTATTTTTCAATGGCTGGTGAGCTAAAATTGTTTTTTATTTATTTATTTTTAAATAGTATCAGTTTGAAGTGGTATATAAGTATCAACATTATACTCTTGATTGTGTGACTTAGTTTAAAATATTTACCATTTTATCTTTTAAGAAAAAGTTTGTTGATCCTTCATCTAGGCTCTAAAGGAAGGATTTCCAAATTCATGGAGATAAGAATGATGCACTGGCTTTGTCCTATATTACTAATTACTTTCTGCTAAATTTATCCCCCAAAAAGAGTATTTTTCACCTACTATTAGTGTGGCTGATATACAGTGGAGTTGGGGAGGAGTATATCTGGAACACAGGGCATACCGTGAGACTGTTATGACCAATGTAAACATTAATAAAAGATTATAACAGAAAGCTAGGACCTCTGGACTCATATCTCTTAGGAATAGGGTTTGGGTTATTTCATTGGGTAAAGAACTCTTACCAACTGCGCAGTTGGCTGAGAGCAAAGGGAATATGGTTTAGAGAAAGGGAAAGAATGTTATAAATTCTAAATGCAGACTTGTGGAAATTTTTAGTATCTACATTTTTTTTCTTTCATATGTCATGTATACATTTGAATATTCTAATAAATCTCCAGGAAAACATTTCATTCTGGCCTACAGTTTACGGAATATTGAACAACAGGAGAGGATCATGACCGAACTAGGAGCAAATAATGACATCATTCAGAGATCCCAGATTTGGCCCTATTTGCTGTATTGATGAAATTTTGGGACATCTTTTGGGGATTAAGAGGAAGTTTTTATTTGTGGAGTGATGGTTGACTTATATTAGGAGGAATATATCTTTTCTTATTGTTTCTATGTTTAAGTAATAGAAAAGGGTGTATGTATGAAGAAGTAGACTCTAACCATGTATAAATTATCTTTAGCTGCCCAGCATCTTTGAACACTCTAGGGCGTTTCTTAATTTATTATTATCCTAATTCTTCACAAAGTCAATGCCTCAGGTTCACTCTCCCAGTATTCTGCTCCATTGCTGGAGTGTGGGCACATTTCCTGACCCTGCAAATCACAGAGACCTACTAAAGACCCTAATTTGGTAGCTAGTGATGCAAATAACGAGGTGGCATATGAGATCGCTCATGATGAGGTGGGCCGTAGTTACAACGAGTCTCCAAAAGCTTCAGGGAAGCTACCAACAGCATTGCATGCTCAGTATCCGAAGTGAGAGATGCAATTTTGTGTGGTTGAAGCCTGCAGTGGAGGCAATGGTGTATCCAGGAGAAAGTTTCTGCAGGGTAATTTGGACTTCACTTTTGGTTCCACAGTCTAATCATCTGGTTCTCCTGGAGAGTCTATGAACTGTTCAATACTTTATTTAATGAGGCCTTTCTTTGATAAACTAGATAGATTCAGTTATGCTTTTTATACTTTTTTTGCCTTTAAGAACCCCGACTCATGCATTCTTCTATAACATCTCAACCATCACTTCGCTTTTGCGGTGTAGACCACCAGACCAAAACTTGTGTCTTAAGAGAATAATAATTTCTTAGCTCACTGCTCTGAGAGTCAGAATTTTTCTCCAGTTTCACCTGGACTCACTTATGGGGGTGCAATTACCTGGCTGATCACCTGGGGCCTTGTTGGTTTCTGATGGTCTCACTCACGTGACCCGCAGTTGGTGGTGGCAATGAGCCCGCAATGGGTATGACACAGGCATGTGCTTACAGCAGGCCCTCTTGGGCTTATTACCATGTGAAAAGTGTAAGTGCTTTCCAAACTTCTGCTTATGTCCTGGTGGCCCAAACAAGTCACATGGCTAAATCTGTCAGTGAAGTGATGAGTGAAGAATTAGAATCTACTTCTTGCAAACTCACATTGCAATCGGGTGTACAGACAGTAACGGAAGAATTTGCAGCCTGTTTTGTAATCTCCCTTACTGACATACAGTGTTTTAGTTTATTTCATTTGGCTCCCGGAATTTTGAATAAACTCCTTTTGAAGCTTCTACACCTTCGAACATGCTATTTTCACTTCTAACTTACTACTTCTCCTTGGTCTTCCTGGGTAAATCTGTGTGCAGTCTTGTTTTCACAATTTAAGACTTCACTTCTTCAGGCTGAATGGATTGGTTTTCATCTTAATTCGCACCAAATGTTGGGGCTCTATCACTTAGAGGACTTATTACATGGCATTCCACCATTAAAGATCCATTTTGACAACAATTACCCAGAGGATGGAGATTTCCTAGGGCCTTCCTTATTTGCTAAGCTGCTACTAAATAAGGCTTATGTCCCGACGGTGGAATTTCTCTTTCCTCCGGGGCTTATTAGCAATGACCTGTGTACTGGCAAAATCTATCTTCAGAGCTGAAGGATTTTTGGATTTCTCACAAGTCTTTCTGTGTAGAGGCTATTACAGTTTTGTGAGGCCTGGACATTTAATGGTACTGCTCTATGTTAACTGAGCCACCCATGAGCTAGAGATTTTGCCTAGAATATTTCTGAAGCATGTTCTAATCACCATAATCCCTGCCTCTCCTTTATTAAACAAATCAAAGGAGAATATAAAGGGGAATCCCATTGGCCCACACTGGTCTGGATTATTTGGGTAGTCACGGCTCAACTGTAATCTGTTTTTTGCCTAGATGGATTTCAATGTTTCATATTTTCCCTTTCCTTTTAGAAAAGCAGGAAATAAATCATCCATTTCATCCAATTCATTTCATCTAATAAGCAGAACAGCATGCCCATGAGCTCTTTTACTTCTTTATCCTTTCACTGAACTTGTGGAAGCTGGTGAAATACAATTATTTCCAAAGAATTAGACTAAAAATAAGACTGCATATATTCTGGTATTTCGGTTATCCCAAACAAAAATGCAAAGTCGCTTAGAACTCACAGGCTATTTCAGGACTTTCTCATTATCCTAGCAGAGCCAAATATTTTCTTTTTTATCCCCCTTTCCCCTTCCCCCAACTTTCATCCAGATCCGTGCCAGATCAGATAGTCATGGCCAAGAAAGATCTCCTTTCCTCACCCTCTTAGTGGTAGGAGAATGGAAAATGCTCTGCTGGTCAGGTCTGACTGAGCTGCTGGCAGCTGCCTTGTTGGCAACAAGTAGGGGAGATTTTGAACTAAATGTCTGGCTGCTGGAAGATTTTGGATTTGGGGGTTGATGTTATCAAAATTATTCATCTGGTCAGTTGCAGAAACATATTGTTCAGTCAAGAAGGAATGCGAGCAGGTTGTCCTTCACAGTGCATTTCGGTGTGCTCTGTTTTTATGGTGAAGTCTACAGCAGTTGCTCTGTCATTCGAGAAGGGGATGTCTGGGGACAGAGTACTCTGCCACAGTCCGCTGAGTCGGTTTCAACCCTTTAGGCAGATTACGAAGAGATCTTGCAAACGAATGAAACACTGGTTAATTTTCTTTGTTTCCTCTACAGAGTTTGAATCGTTACAATGATCTCAAGCTAATTCTCTCTCCTAATAAAGAGATTTCAAACATTTAACCCAGGACTTTCTCTCTCTCTCTCTCTCTCTCTCTCACACACACACACACACACACACACACGACCTTAATATAGATGTATTGAATTTACTCTGGCAAAGTACTCATATTGATTGAAAAAATATTATTTCTGATGAACTATTTTTGACTCAAACTGACCAATCCCTTTATGGGTGTTCTGTTATTAAACTGTATCATTTTAATTGTTGATAAATACATAATACAGATATCACCAATTTAAAACAAACTGTCTTTAAATTTTTGAATATAAAAATTATAGTAAGTGACTTGGACATAAATATTTAGAATACTGAAACATCTTAATTTTAGGGACTCTATTAAGGAAAGAAACATTGCTAACCTTATTTATGGGGGAAATACCTTGTCTAGATGAAGATGTCTTTAGACATAAGATATGATTGTCAGGGGTCACCAGACAAGTGACTATAGTGTGAGGAAATATCTATGAAGGGGGAATATATTTATTCCTTGATCTGGACACCGACTGCTTATCTATCTTCTCTATTACCATATGTCCTATCACTAGGATATTGTTTCTTTATGATTTCTATGAGCAAGTTATTCTGCTGGACAGCATTAGCCTTCATGTGTTTAGGTATGGTTTCTCTTGTAGTTTCGGACAGTGACTAGATAATTTTAAACATTTTGGGGGCCATTTAACAAGGGCTTAATAATTGAATTAACCTGCTTTAAAAATGGAAAAAATCTTCTCACTTATATTAACACTGTGTCAATCTTTCTGATCATTTTTCTAATAATCTGGAATTTGATAGCTTTATTTGGTTTATTAATAAAGCAACCTTAATTCGTCAGCCCTTTACACAACTGTATTGGCTCATATCCCCCAAGTGGTAAGATCAAAGTCATTTGACAAATGTTCTTTTTTTTTTTTTTAAAGATTTTCTTTATTTATTTGACAGAGAGAGATTACAAGTAGGCAGAGAGGCAGGCAGAAAGAGAGGGGGAAGCAGGCTCCCCGCCAAGCAGAGAGCCTGATGCGGGACTCGATCTCAGGACCCTGAGATCATGCCCTGAGCTGAAGGCAGAGGCTTAACCCACTGAGCCACCCAGGCACCCCGACAACTTTTCTTGAAGTAAGTAACTTTTATATAGACAAAAATGTTTTTAGATTCATTATTGCTGGGCCTTCATGTCAATGGCCAAATAGGACATCATGGAAAGATGTGAGGACCCATTTCATCTGTGACTATAATTTCTGGTTCCTCTATAATCAGAGTTAAAGCATAGAAAAATTAAACCAATAGTATATTTCAGTCTCTCTCCTTCTGCTATAGTAGTATGCAATGAGACTAAAAACATAAGCTAATGATTACTCAACATATTTAGAAGTATCAAATGTCTGGAGAGTTTCCGGAAGCTGAAAATCTGAAATAGAAGGCTCCTTGTGTCTTCTTAAATAGTACAATCTTGAAAAGGAAAGTGAATGAGTGTAAATAACTTTAGGAATGCTTGATTGAGGTTAATTGTGACTGCGTTATGCAACTCAGCATGTCCAAATTTGAATTTATCTTTCCCCCATCTTAAAACAAATTTTTCCTTATAGTAAATTCCTTACTGCTGTCAGTGGACTGCAGATTTCCCCAGCTTTAAAAAAATCTTAGATTTGACTTGAGTCTGTGAGTAAAATTCATTATATTCATCATAACATCAATTCCTGTTAATTCTTGTTTTGCAATATATTTTAATATCCTCATTTCTCTTCCTGTTGCCACTTATTTATTCAGAATTTTTATTGTCATGCATTCATTAGATCTCTCCATTAATTTATTTTGTTGTTCATTTTGTTGTTATTTTGTTGTTCATTGCTAAGCTCTTTATGGTTATTCTGTTTGTACCCTTCCTCCCACTTAATCTTCCTAAAACACTCTTTTATTAAGACTATTCTACTGGAGGGGCACCTGGGTGGCTCAGTGGGTTAAAGCCTCTGCCTTTGGCTCAGGTCATGATCCCAGGGTCCTGGGATGGAGCCCTGCATCAGGCTCTCTGCTCAAAGGGGAGCCTGCTCCCCCCTCCCCTGGCTGCTTCTCTGCCTACTTGTGATCTCTGTCTGTCAAATCAATAAATTTAAAAAAATCTTTTAAAAAAAAGACTATTCCACTGGAATGTTGAAATACCTTTTGACTCTTATTTTTCCTCTCTTTTGTCTGATAAATTCAGTTAGGTGTTATGCCCCATCAGTTTTACTTTATTCATGAACACCTCCTATTAAGTCGTCACATTTCTATTTCATATCACACAAGACTGTCAGGTTAGTCTTTTCAATCATAGTTATGATAATACGATTTTCCAGCTAACAAACATTGGGTGCATTCCATTTTCTGATGCATAAAGGGCGTATGCAAAGGAGAGAGAGGCTGGAGCTTTTTAAGTGTTCCTTTCACTACTGCCTTTATAGATTGAGTACTCCAGTCAAATCAAAGTCTTCATTTTTGCCCCTGATTTCCCACCTCAACCCTTTTGCTGAGCTGTTTCCTCCATTTGGAATGAATTTCTTCCCAGCTCTAGATCTTTCATTGTTGTTTTTGTTTAATGTCTATAAAATGTTACCTTTCATAAAGTGTTCCTCTATCATCTTTGAAAGTCTTTTTTATTTTTCAAATAAACTATTGGGACTAAATGAAAATAAAAAGCTTCTGCACAGTGAGGGAAATAATCAACAAATCTAAAAGGCAACCTAAGATATAGGAGAAGATATTTTTGCAAATGACATATCTGATGAAGGGTTAGTATTCATAATATATAAAGAACTTAGACAACTCAACACCAAAAACAAAACAAAATAAAACAAAACAAAAAAACAATCTAATTAAAAAATGAGTGGAAGACATAAACAGACATTTCTCCAAAGAACACATGCACGTGGCCAACAGATACATGAGAAGATGCTCATCATCACGGAAATGCAAATCAAAACTACAATGAGATATCACCTTAAACCTATCAGAATGGCTAAAATCAACAATATAAGAAATAATAGGGGTTGTTGAAGTTGTGGAGAAAGGGGAACCCTCTTACACTATTGGTGGGAATGCAAACTGGTGTAGCCACTCTGGAAAACAGATGGAGGTTCCTCAAAAAGTTGAAAATAGAGCTATCCTATGATTTAATAATTGTACTACTGAGTATATACCCACAAACTACAAAAACGCTAATCCAAAGGGATAGATGGACTCCTGTGTGTATAGCAGTATTGTTTACAATAGCCAAGTTCAAGAAGCAAAGTGTCCATCCATTGATGAACAGGTAAAGAAAATGTGGTATGAATACACAATAGAATATTACACAGTCATGAAAAATAATGAAATCTTGACATTTGCAATGACATGGATGGAGCTAAAGAGTATTATGCTAAATGAAAGAAATTAATCACAGAAAGACAAATACAATGATTTTAGTCATATGTGGAATTTAAGAAACTAAACAGATAGACAAAGGAAAGAGAGGGAGAGAGAGAGAGAGATTGAGAGAGAGAGATAAACCAAGAAACAGACACTTAACTATAGAGAACAAACTGATGGTTACCAGAGGGGAGGTGATGAGGGGAATGGGTGAAATAGTTGATGGGGATTAAGGAGTGCACTTGTCATGATGAGCTCTAGGTGATGTATGGAAGTGTTAAATCACTATATCAATCACCTGAAACTAATATAACATTGTATGTAAACTTTACTCAATTGAAATGAAAGAATCCTAAGTACCAATTCCTTCTTCAAAGCAGTTGGAGACCATGTTAATATAACTGGTGATGCATATCTATAATTCTCATATCTCAGTGTACGTGTCTGGGAGGTGGATTATTTACTATTGCCCTGATTTATCTATCCAGTTGTAAGCTTGTAGTGGACCAGACCTCCTTCCTTTTCCAGAACACTTAGCAGCTAGCCAAAGTGAGCATTTAGGAAGCACAGTTGATGGAGTGATGAAATGCGTTATCACTCTTCCTTTATCTTCACCCTCACAGTCTACGGCTGTTGCTTTGATCACTATCAAAACTTCATCCCTACTCTCTCATCGGTTTCATGACCTCAAGCTCCTCCTCTTTGAGGAGAGAGACATCTATTCCTCTATTTCCCCACCATTCCCTCAGTAAGCATCACAACCTCAACTGCAATGGCTCCCTTAAAAATCCATTGGCTCTCTTGGATTAGGGAGGGATAGATGACTACCACTAGGCTCTGCTTCCCTGCCAGAGCAATCCTCAGCTTTCACAAGGAAGCAGCAAGTTTGTTGTAGCCTCTGCTGACAGGTGTTCATTGTTGCACAAGTGATGCTTACACTCTCACCTGGAGGTGCCAGGGTTTGAATTACAAAAGGAAGCTTTTCGTGCTTCTGTCTGTTTGCTCTCAGACAAATCTTTCAGAGCAGGGTTTCTGTGGAGGAGTTCTGGACTCAGACAGCCTGGGTTCAAATCCCCACTCTGCCACCTACTAGATTGCCTGAACTTGAGCAAATCATTTGGTTTTCTCGAACTCAATTTCCTTATTTATAAAATGGAGATAACAATATCTAGTATAATGAATGACTGAATTAATTAATTAAATTTGTTTTTACAATAATCACATTCTATCTTGTATTTAAGATACTTCTGATTTGGGTATATCCTCCCTCTAACATTCTAGTGCTTAAGATTTTATCTATTTTAGTCAGTTCTCTTTCCATAATTCTTATTATAATCCTGGAATATTATAGATATGAAATACGTTTGATTGAGTTTTTGAATTCATATTTCCCTGTGGTGCTCCGCTGCCGATAAAATTTATTTCATTCTTCATGGCCGTTTATAATTCTCTCTAAAATCACCTCTTCAACTTAAACTTTTTTCTCCTCTTCAACAGAGATGGTTTGCTACGATTAGTAAAGTCTGCTGGTCTCATTGTTCCTGTGTTCTCCCCTCTTACTCCTGCTTGATGCTTTGCATATCATACACGTAAAGTGCTGGTGTCCAATGCTTTCTTTGGAAGCATTGAATAAATTCTGGTTAAGGTACTTGCCACCAAGGTACCTGTGATCAATCCCAGCCCTGCAGCTTGGGAGCTGGCTAATGATTATAGAATATCACCAAACGTACAGTCTCCTTCATTAGAAAAAGTTAATAGCATCCATGTTATAAAGGAAAACCGTTTAGCCCAGTAGCTGGTTTATATTAATAATAAATAAAAGTTAATTATGCTCCTGGTTGTTTTTCTCTTTTTTACTTCTTTCTCTATCTTAATGAGAAAAAAAAATTTTAAGAGTATTTATTAATAGTATGTCCTAAGCACTATTTTACCCCCATGTGCAAATATGAATAAGTCAGAGTCATTGCCCTTATACCCACCCCATTTCCAAGGGTTTACAGCCTCAGCAAAAGACAGACACCCACAGCACTTGTAAAGGATGAGCCTGAATGTAGAGATATTTATAGTGGGAGGGTTGAAGTAAAGGAAATTTAAAGAGTTTCTATTCTCTTTGTGTTGTAGGGGACAGAAAAAGTTGAAGCATACACTGAAAATAATAGAGCTCAGTTTGGACAGTAGCAGTGAAAACGGTAAAGACGAGTTGGAATAGCCTCTTGAGGAGAGGAGCACATGACTAATGACTAAGAATGATCATGGGCCAATGTCAAGACCACAGCAGAGGTGGAGATTACTACACAGATCTGTGTGTGGAGTCTCACTGAAGAGAACAGAAAGAGAGTGGGTGATGTGCCTTAAAATATGAGAGAGAAGTAAGGAAAGATTCCTAGGAGAGAGCTTTAGGTCTGACACAAAATTCTGGAGGTTGAGTACATGTGATGGAAACACTGGAGTGTTCAACAGGGGAAAATGGGTTTGGTTCCACAAATCCTCCTGGAGTCATCTCTAGGTTCGTGGCACTGCAGAACTCTCACATGACACAGGTTACATTACTGTGGGGCTCTGGTGATGTGGGATCTCAGAGGAGGGAAGCCAGTGCAGCCTGAGGGTTGAGGGAGGCCATCCCAGGAGAGATAGTATTTGAGATGAATGTTCCACATGGCCGTTGTGAGACAGAAAGATGTACGACTTTGTGGCAGAGTAACCCTGACAATGATAATGTCCCAGGCACAGTTTTCCACAGAGGGTTCTTGAGGAGGAGTAGAGGTTGTTGCAGTCGGGAGGGTTGCATGGCTCAGTGAGTGATGGATGGATGCTGAAGTTTTTTGGTGAGGGTAAAATTTATTTTGAGACAGGTGACAAAGTCCCTTATAGAAGAGGAACTTAGAATTTGAGAGGGAAGAATAACAAACAAAATGGCCAACTCACATGAGCCTCAACAGAGGGGTTGTTTTCATTGGAGGGAGTAGGGGAGATTCACAAAGTTTTGGTATTCAGATTGATTGTCTTTCTTTCTCATGATTGAAGATGGTGTCTCAGTGTTACTGTGGGGAAAGACCTCCTGCCCTACTCTCAGGCTGAAATTTGTTGCAGGTCCCTTGTGGGGGTGGGCATGTAGTCTTGTTTGATTCTGTCATCACTGATCATTCCCATTCTCCAAATTGTTACCTTCATTAGACATTCAGGTATTTGACTCCCCTGGATTTTTAGTGCTGGTGCAAGTCTTATACTTCATTGGCTTCGATAACTTAGAACAGTTTCAAGGGTGTTTGCAACAAAGTGAGCAATCCGTAAGTGGTGGATGGAAAAAGAAAGGCAACTGAGGAGTGGAAAAAAATGGAATTAACTAGCAACGACTAGGAACAGGGTTAGAATGAAAGGAAATGTTTTCATTCTGGAAGAGATTTGCAGAATTACGAACTAGGAAAAGGGCTTAGACCGGTTTTTCTGGCAAAGTTAACAGTTCTAGGATCCATGTTGAGCCTGGGATGCTAAGGTTTCCAATAACTGACGTGAAATGCGATAAAAAAAATGTTTGAGAATTTTGTCAGATATACTTGCCTCTGAAATGGGCTAATAAAGAGTATCATAGAATTACCTTTCCTGGAGATATGTGAGGTTTTAATAGATAACGACCAAGGCTATTTGGATGTTCTCATCCAAGACAGGGAGAAATAAACTAGATGTTCTCTTATTCTCAGCATTTAATTGTGAGTAAATATATGAACACAGGATTTATAATTCACATTATTATGCTGGGTTTTCCAAAGAGTATTTGATATCCTCTTCTTTATTTTTCTGAAATAAATCCAAATTTATTACCTCTTTAGAACATTGATCTCCTAGCATGAAAATTGGAACTGCCTCATTGCCAGGTGAAGTAATTGCCATTCATGAAAATAAATGGATGAGTTATATGAATTATGTGATGAACTACCCTTTTAAACTGGTAGCAGGCTGTCCTCCAAAGAATTCCTGTTCTACCTCATAATTCCTTCTGAAAGTGCAAACTAATGTATCTCATTCACTTGGCCCCTAAAATGCTCTTGATTACTTTGTAATGACCAACATATGCACTTTATTTTTCAAAGGATGATCTTAATTAATTATTCTTTCCCATTTACACTGCTTAGACATTGAGTTTATGGAAATATCATTCCCTAATGAAAGGGAGGCTCTCAGTTTATTTTAACCTGACTTTCCTAGTCTGAGAGACTCCTAAGCAGGTCTTACTATCTCACTTCCTCCTCAAGTTTAAATTGAAATGCTTTAAAGAATAATGTAGAGTTTACTGATTGTTTCGTGGGGAGGAAAAGAGGTTTAGGTTTCATGCTGCCTACCAAGCCATTCTCCCCCAAATCACCTTTAAACATTTCCGCTCAAAGATTCTCTCCCAGTGAGAAGACCCCACCCACCCCAGGGGCTCCTTTTTCTCACAAGCCTCTTGCACCATTTCAGCCATAATAAATCATGCTGTTGTTTAAGTCTCTGACCTCAACACAACTACTCAATAAAAGAAAAGTCAAATGAGGCTTCTTATTTTTAAGAATGCTAGTGAAGGCCAAATCTGTATTTTTTTAAAGATGTCTTTCATTTTGTTTAGTTATCTATTTCCACACAATCAATTATACCAAAAGCTCGTACCTCAAAGCATTTATTAGCTCAGACTTTCTGGGGGGTCAGGAATCTGGGCATAGTTTAGCTGGGTCCCTATGACCAAGGTGTTTCACAAGGCTGAAGTAAAGGTGTTGGTAGAAGTGCCATCATCTCCAGGCTCAACTGGGAAAGGGTCCACCTCCATGCCTTCCCAGGTAGTTACTGGCACCTGAGCTGCCGGATTCAACTTCTCTGGTCCGTGTTGATTTTTGGCTGTAGGTCTCCCTTAGTTCCGTGTTAAGTGGTTCTCTCCTTGGGACAGCTGACAGAGCAGTTTACTTTCAGCTTGCTTCCTCAGAGCAAACATGTGAGAATGATAGAGTACAACCAAGACAGCAGTCACAGACTTTTATAATTGAATCTCAGGAGTGACATTCATTAAATTCTATTCCTTAGAGGCAGGCAAATCATTAGATGTCACCCACACACAAATGGAAGGAAGTGCAGAGGGGTGTGACTACAAAGAGGTGGAAGTCATTGAGAGCCATTATATTGGGGGGATATATTCTCGTGGATGTCCCTGTTTATAGATTAATTTATAGAAACTATATACCCAGTGGTACTTGTTCAATTATCATCACTCTTTTGTCATTACATCTCCTGGTGTAATCTACAAGAGAGACATAATTAGACCTAATTATGTTGGCTCACTTTGTACAGCTCTTATCACAACTTTGTTGAGTCTATTAAAGGAGGAAGTTGGTGATTTCTTCTGTTGTCACCATAAACATGAGCACTGAAAGCATAACTGGGGTGAGGGGGATAGACAGGGAAATGCTTATATACTGAACCAAAATAAAATAATATTCAGTTAACAGGGGAATGAAAAAGATGGGGTGATATGTTGCTTAATGTCCTCTTTGCAAACAACAGAACTCATCCCAAATAATCTAGGCAGGAAAACAACAACAACAAAACTATTAGAGGTTATGGCCAGGATGACCAGAGAACTAGATTTCAAAAATTATACCCAACCAGGATATAGAGGCTTTCTAAATAAAAACACTACTGCTATATTCATGATAGTTGCATTCAGACTCCAGAAGCTGTGCCCCCAAAGACCCTGAAGAACTGGATATCTCCAAAAGCACTTGCTGGAAGTTCAGTTTCTCTGTATACTGTCTCACTCATGAATCCAAGCATCACCTGGGTAAGTCTGATTGGTGGGGCTTAGTTTCTGTGCAGTAAAGAAGCCCAAAGATGTGAGTTTTCTTTTCTTTTCTTTTTTTTTTCCTTCTCTTGGGGTGGCAAGACTCATAATGTGGGGAATATCCAATATAGAAGGATATTATATTTCAAAGATGTTGGGCAGCTTCCAGCAATGAATGTAATGCTTATCAAGTGAAACAGGAAGAGGGAAAATTGCTTCACGCCTGCCTCTCACCATGTTAACACATGTGCATGTGTAAATGTCATCACTCTGGTGTTCTGTGATCTTGAGGAGGGCTATCTTCCCTGATTGCCACAGCTAACTTTCTTGGGATAATGTAATCCCACACCACAGGGACTCTTTCCTGGTTCCCTTATTCTCTAATGTGAGAATTTGTGTATTTGTCTACTTTTTTCTTTTTTTTTTTTTTTTTTTTTTTTTGGTTTGAAACCTGATGAGTTCTTTGTTGGGCAGCAGTTCTGCTAAAACTAGATAACAGAAGGTTGCAGCATGCTTGGGAACAGTGAAACTGTTCTTGCCCTTGGAGCAACCACAAAACATAAATAATATCCTAAGGTGAGCTAAACTGCTCCCTAAAATCACATAAATAAAGGAACATATGTGTGAAGTGCCATGGAACATTTCTACTCTGGCCAAGAGAAGAGATCAGAGCAATTTAGAATCTACTGGATCCCTTAGGTTTCCTAGATTCAGAACCCAGGTCTTGGTTCCCAGCATCACAGATGTACTTAGCTGGCAAGAGCAAAATACAAAGGAGCTGTTGCTCAGAGCTTAACTACTGTAGGTGGAAGGGATCAAAAGGCCTTTTGTAAGTCTTTTAAGCATTGCCTCCCAGATCAAGTGCATGCTTTCCTTCCTCCATCCCTTTTTCTTTTCCTTTGCAGAGGTAGGTAGGCGCCTGTTAAACATCGTTCAGAATGTCTTGAGATTTACAGAATTTCCACTGGGATAAATTCTTCATCCAAGCACATTTTTTTCTTTGGGTTTCTTTCCTTCTTTTTTTTCCCCCCCCCCTTCACTTTCATGATGAGCTAGGGAAAAGCCTGCTAATCATCTCTCACAGCCCCTAAATTTTCCAAAGTAGTATATCAAATATATCATTTTCTAAGCAGACATTTTTCTAAGAAAGAAATGATTTAACCATAGAATAATTGTATTACATGAAAGATTTTACTATGTTCTTAATACAAGAAAAATGGCTCTGCCATGGCTACAGAGTCCAAATATGGATAGGAATGCTGGGAAGAGAAACAGTAATTCACTGAGATATCACTTTATCAGGTGTTCTCTTTCCAGTAGAATTTTCCAAGGTGGACTTAGCTAAATCTACTATGACTCATAAAGGAGTAATAGAAGCAATTACTGTTGAGGGCAAGCAGTTTAGGCATAGAGATTGAAGAGTGAAAAGATAACATGTAGGGAGAATTTAAGGAGCAGAAGGAATAATTTATCATTGCTGAGAGACTCTGCCCTAAAATAGTAACCATTTTTCCTGAAGCAGCTCTTGCTTCTTTCTCTGTACCCTTACACAGTTTCATTCAGGATTAGGTTCTCTGAACCTCTGAGAGAATTCTGGATCTCTCCTGGCAGGAAAATAGATGTGATTTGGTTTTGGGTGAGTCAGTTTAATTTGCTGGAATTGCTGAAGGATCATTCAAGTAATAAACAGGAAGAAATGCTTTTGAAGTGCTGGTATTTCAGAGACTTTAGCAGATAGGTGGGGAAGTTAGGGTAAAGTGGATTTTTTCTGAAACTTATCCTCCATCACACCTCACAGCAAAGGCTTGTTCTGTAAGATGAGTACAGATAGCACTATTTTAGGGGAATGGGTCAGAAAATAATGTGATCAGGAGTCATTTAGTTAGGAAACAAGAAGAAATGCTTGGTTCCAAGACATTTAGTCATCTGACTAAAGGTGATGTGTGTGGTAATGATGGAGTTGTTCCCTGTCGACTGAAAATTAGTAGGGCAACTAGCTGGTGTACTGATAGTCAGCACTGTATACTGCTTACATGATGGCATATCTTCTATTATGTATTTTTTTTCAGTTCTAGTTTAATGCAGATATTTCTGAATAGAAAGCTTTTTTTTGAGTTGAAAACTGAAATGGTCTTTTGTAAGCAGTATGAACATATGAATTTAAATATCCCATTCTTTGGAAACTCCATTGAAATTATTTTTCTTTGAGACCAATGACAGCCAAGGGTGAGGTAATTTGCTTACAAAAGGATTAATGTTTATACTTTAATAATGATACAACCTGATTTCTAAAGTATGAGCCTAGAGTGCTTCATTTCTAATATACTTTTCATCATTTAGATCAGTTGGGGAAATTCAAACTTGGAAGAGATATATGAGCTCTGAGAAAGGTGCTTGTCTCTCTGGAAGGAGTTTCTTTGAAATATTTTCAAGTTATGAAAGAATAAGGAAAGATTAAATAGTAAATACTTAAATATGTGAAGTTTTCCCTTTTTAATATATTTTAATTTATTTATTTTTATTTTTTTTTAATATGTGAAGTTTTAAGGAAAAATGACATTGTGAAATGTCTTTGGCATAGTTTAAACTCAAATAATTCAAAGGCTAAATTAGGCTTTAAGTATGGGTCATATTACTGTACTTTAGGTTTACTTAAAAATAGATTTATTCTTCAATATAAATTATAAGTTAATAATGGAAAACCTACCCATGATTAATAGTTATTAATGATTAATGTCTTATGTGGGCCATCTTCAACATATGGGGGTGGGGAATCTTACCAACCATTATAACTGTCATGGTTCTACAATTAATAGTGTTCAAAATCAAGTTGCCCTATAAATTTCTGCCATTGTAAGGTCCACAACGCCTACTTTTTAAATGTTTATTTTTCTTTTTGATTGAAAGCCGCTTATAGCCAAACCTCAAAGGAGGTGGTTATTAGATGTGTTACATTTGAGAACACTTAGGTTTTCCAATCAGGAGAGCCTATGAAGTTGCAAATATCTCCAGATATTCTAGTTTAATTCTTAAATCATAGGACAGTAACTGCTTTTTTGGCTGTATTTTGGTAGTTTCTTTTCCTGTACCAACTTGGGACAGGAAGTGCTGGAGCCCATGGAAAAATGGGAGAATAAAAACAGAACAAAACAAAATGATGTCTCTGAATTTCTGAAACATTTGAGAATATTTGGTTTATGTCAAGTTTTGGTTATTGGGTAGACTATTTATATGGACCAAACTTTCTTAAAAGTATTTCCCTGAACATAAGAAAATAAATCTTCTATTGGAAGCCAGAAGTCTTTTAAAATTTTAATTATTTTAACATTAGATCAATTAAAAAAATCAGTTATGGGTACACATTTTCCGTGTCAGAAATTTTGATGAAAAGTTCTGCATAATAGTTTGAATGTGAGTCAAACCATTTGTATAAATGACCAGCTTAAAAAATAGTGAGCATGGCACCCAAATATTTTGGTATTTGGATGTGATAGTCTTTCTTGTTTAACCTCTAGCTATTTTTTTTTTTAGACCTGGCATTACATTGTAGACATTCAAAAGAAAAAGATCAATATATTTCTTCCAGCTTCTTGCTTCTGTCTAATGCTCTCAATTGAGCTGATCTCTTGCTCTATTCTCAGAAGATGATTCTTGACCCCTGTATTTATTATTAAAGCTGAACAGAAACATGGAAAGCCTTACCCATAACTGCAGAGGCAACCAGAAACTCCAGCGGATATTCCATTTTTCACATGTCACCTCTATTTTCAACTTGGGTCATTTCCTAAGTCCAATATGAATAACTTCGATGAGTTTCCTATTCTCCTTAGAAGTGGAAGTTTTCCGTTTAAAGCTGTACTCTAGCTTGTCTCATCTGGAAAGTTGTCCGCTCCTATCAAGGCTTAGACATTTCCTAGTCAAATTATCTTTGAAGTACTAGACAAACCAACATGACAGAGTGGCTTGAAGGAAAAGATCATTTTTCTGGTAAGAAAAAAAAAATGTGTCTACGTAGACTCCTAAGTGGAGTTGGAGAGGGACAGCGAGGTCAAGAGAAGCACAAGTGCTACTTGAAACAATCAGTGACCCTTTGAGGGTGGCTTGGGCACTTGCTAAGACTCCAGACACACTGCAATCAGAAAACCAACATTAGCCCAGACAGGATGTATGAGTCAAGGATATCTAAAAGAGATGGAAAACGTGGCATTCAGGCATTTGCCTTTCCAACTGCCAGGCTCCACTTGCGGTCCCTTCTGCTGGTCGGAGCATACTGGAAAGGAAACATAAACAGTTTAAATTGAGTATCAGAGCTAACAACTCTCACGTGGCTTTCTGTAATGATGAGGGATGGGCCTCTCAGAACCACCAGAAGTCATCATTCTGACGGGTCAGAGAATAGAGGAGAAATTCTTGACACAAATTAACAGAGCACAGGGGACTCTACCATATATGGGCGAGAGGCGAGATTTTCAAGC
The DNA here is from genome assembly GCA_004024625.1 of Mellivora capensis. Lineage (NCBI taxonomy): Eukaryota > Metazoa > Chordata > Mammalia > Carnivora > Mustelidae > Mellivora > Mellivora capensis. The sequence goes on along the minus strand of PISX010002245.1, from coordinate 136,512 downwards.
AAAATTCCTATGATCGCAAAACTTGTGTGACTCAGACAGCTGTATTGAATTCCATTCAATGTCAAAGTAATACCTTAAGCTAGTTTATCTGGCTTGGCTTTGAAGTGGCAATAAAAACCAGGAAACCTCCTGACCTGGGTCATTTCTAAAAAGAGTTGTTTTCTTTTAGCTGGACCCATTTTAAGAGCCGCTACACTTATAGGTATGTCTGTGGTAAAGAGGACATTCACTTACATAGGAACCATGAAAATAGTCCAGAAATCTCCCAAATTTATTAGAGATTTGGCCTTTAAGGAACCACTGTATGAACATGGACACAGGTATAGAACAAACATCATTTTCAATCAGACACTGTTTGCTAGCACGTTTAGCAAAAACTCATCGATTTTGTTCCTTAGTGACCTTGTTCTGACCAAATGACATCTGGGATTAGAGTTATCCTTCACATGGAAAGAGAATGAACAGAGCATGCCACATTCCATTTGGAAGCAGAGGTATTTCAACATTTTGGACAAGTAGTCTTGCTATTTGGGTGCATTCTACAACAACTGGTCCTTCTAGAAAAACCTAACTTGTCCACAGTTTCCTGCTGTAGAACTTTTTTTTTTTTTTTAAAGATTTTATTTATTTATTTGACAGACAGAGATCACAAGTAGGCAGAGGGGCAGGCAGAGAGAGAGGGGGAAGTTGGCTCCCCGCTGAGCAGAGAGCCCGATGTGAGGCTTGATCCCAGGACCCTGGGGTCATGACCTGAGCCGAAGGCAGAGGCTTTAACCCACTGAGCCACCCAGGCGCCCCAGCTGCTGTAGAACTTTTAAGGAAAGGTATCATTTCTGAGATGACTGAAAGTCAACTTTGGAAAGAGTTATTCAACGTAGTAGTTTTTGGAAAAGGTAATAGACCTCAGTTATCTAGGTAGTGACCAACGTTCCACTTCATATATTTTATATGCTTTCTTTTTTTTTTCTTTAGCTTGTTTTATTTCTGCCAAAAGTACCTCAGCCAGTCCACTACTCATTGTAAATAGTGGGCAAATTAACCAGATTAGTTTCTAGGTTTTTATTAGATTGATGAGAAAAAAACATGAAGACAGGGATTAAATCCGTTAATTAAAAAAAGTTCTTCTGTATTCAACTGGGACATTAAATGCTGCAGGACTCTTATGGCCCTTGCTCACATGGTCCACTTTTCCTGGACAAGGAGGTACGCTGCTGTTGTAAATCTGACCTGTCCTGCAGTGATTAATCCCTTTTCTTCAGGACTCTTACAAGATAATCTGAGGAGATGTGTGATGATGCTGCTTAAGATGGTTTAACTGAAGACAAGTTGAGACTGAGGGCATTTCCGGCCTCCTGACAGTTGGTGGAGTGTATCTGATTGGATAGCAGCATCTGTAATGCATCTTGACTCACTTAACCAAGTTGATCCTGTTCTCTAGAGACTATTGTTTTTGGTGACTTGCCTTCCAGATCACAAGCAATGCAAAATTGGTCATAATTCATTCTCTCAATTTTGCATTAACCTTATCAGAAATTTCTGGAGCACCTGGGTGGCTCAGTCAGTTAAGTGTCTGCCTTCAGCTCAGGTCATGATCCCAGGGTCCTGGGATAGAGGCCTGCATCAGGGGTTTCCCTCCTCCTGCCCCTCCCTACACCCTGCTCATAGTCTCTCTCTCTCCCCTCTTTCTCTCAAATAAATAAATAAAATCTTTAAAAAATTTTTTTACCAGCAATCTCTAATGTCCCCCTTTTCCCTTTTCTACGTAATTCTCATATTGATAGATTAAAAGTTGTAAACAGCTTACTACAAAAATTCTTTTACTATTTTCATCTAATACACTTATTCCCCACCCCCCCCCAAAAATCACATCAAAAAGTATGTTGAAATAATCAACATGATATATTGAATTCCTTTTAGGTGACTCTGAATTCCATTAGGTTAGGTCTAACTTCTTTTAGATTTTAAGGATAAAAGTCATTTAATATCTTTGTGGCTTCAAGCACAGGACTACTGAATAGATAGATGAATGAGAAGCTTGGATGCTGACTTCTCTGTTTATACGTTAAGGACACAGAATCTCTGTTGTTCTAGAAATAAGATCGTTGTCGCCTGTAAAATCTGTGACAGATTCCTGCGGAAAGCGTCCGGGGGAAAAGTCTAAAAAAACCTTCCTTTACTCAGTAGCTATTTACTACAATAAGAATCAAATTGCCAAAGAGATTATCTTTTGCATTACTAATTTTTGAGTATCGTTTTGATTTTATCTGACTGTGTCATTGAACAGCAAGGAGTTTTCTTCTATGTTGGTATTAGATTTATTTTTTGAAGCAAATTAGAATTCACTGCAAAGAAATGAATTGTGGGAGTTTAGAGTGAGCAAATAGTTTGGCAAAGAGTGCATGAGAAACTTTCTTCATGGGTATTTCTGATCCCACTGGGGAGGAATACCAGAAATGTGCCTCAATCTGTTCTCACAAGGCTTGAGACTTGAAATTCACACACCCACAGCATTTAGATAAGAGTCTACCAAAAGCCTGGTCCTTCCTTATGGATACTTTTCAGAGTGCTGAGAAACATTTCCACCTTTCAGTGCATCTCTTCTACCAACTCTGCTGATGTCTGGACCATACAACTTTTTTTGCTCAATGAGAAGAGAAAAAAATAAGAAGTTGATGAAAAGCACATTTTGTTTTGAAAAATTTAAAAAAAATTCAGGTAAAAATATCAGCATACAACACATAGAACTTCCATTGACCTAATTCCGTTCTTTTCTGTTATGGAGAGATGACATGTAATCCCTTTTTGGAAGAAAGTTGCTGCATGTAGACTCTAAATCTCTCTCTCTCTCTTTCTTTCCTTTTTCCTTTTCTTTCTTTCTTCCCTTCTTTTTTAGCCTCATGAGAGTTTTCTTATGAGTCTTCTCTCCCTTCTTTGGCTTCATTGATTATGTAAAAAGGCCTCTCTGGTCTCTCTCTTCAGAAGTGAATGCTTCAAAAAACCAGTCACATGTTTAGGGCGTCTAAATGATACACTTAACCTCTGTAGTGATGTGAACGGACTTTTAAATAAAAAAAAATCTATTTAATCTGGATTTTTCTTAAAGATACATTGTGTTTAGACAATGGCATATACGTAAGTCTTAGAACGACTTAATTCTTAGAGAATCAGTCCCATCGGGTTGATCAAATGTGGATGTGGAAGAGATGCATGTTTATTGGACTACGTATAAGGTACAATGCTAGGTGCTAAAATAATGAGAAGATCTCACATTTATATTGCAATTACAATGTACAGAGTCATATTCTAAGCACATTACCCTTTGCTACAAAACAGATGAAATATTGCTGTTCTAATTTCCACTTTGCAGATGAGGAGACAGAATATGGATCAAAAATTTTTACCAAGTCACAGAATTAGAAGTATTAGGGTTGGGATTGAAACTCAGCATTCTCGTTCCAGAAATTATGATCCTAACCACTACCCTTTTTGTGTATATGTGTGTGTTTTTTTACAAATAGTCTTCAAGTCATTATTTACTTTTGTCCCTTTTAATCCAGTTACGTTATGCTTTTGAGTATATTTGTTTTCTTTTGGTGTGTGAGAATTACACCAGGACTTAGTGATTTAAAACAGTGAAGATTTATAATCTCACAGTGTCCCTGAGCCAGACACCTGAACACAGCTTCGCTAGGTCTTCTGCCTCAAAGTCTCTTCCAAAGTTACAATTAAAGGATTTGCAGGGGCTGCCTTCTTATCTGAAGGCACAAGGATCTCTTTCCAAATTCACTCTCATGGTTGTTAGCTGGCTTCAGCTCTTGGAAGACTGTTGTACTGAGGGCCTCAGTTCCTTGCTGGCTGTTGGCCAGAGGCCTTCTTCAGGCACTTGTTATGTGCGCCTCTCCATAGGCAGTTTACAATATGCCAGCTAGCATAAGTATGATTTATTATAACACATGAAAATTGTTTGCTATAAGATAAATCCGTTTTACTAAAGTAAATATTTTATTCTATGGCTTTTACTTCAAACATGGTTTGTATATATTAAAGCACATGCAGTCAACTATTTGGTAAAGTAAAGATGCTAGAAGTTGCTGTTCAATGGCAATATATGTGTTTTAAAAATCGTTTAGTACTTTTTGAGAAGAATAAATCACATAGCAGGTGTGTAATCAACCTTTGTTAACTAATTGAATTTGCCAATAAAATACAACCCAAGTGAACCCAGTGTATGTTGTAGAACGAGAGAAACATATCTAAGAATAAAGAATATTTAAATAAGTTAAATACACAAGGAAAAGGAATTCTTTAAAGTTCTATCTGATACTTTCAAATATTTAAACATTGCTAATGTGCTTTAAGCTTATTCATTCTGTACTCTGGATAGCTTTAAAAAAAATTGTGCATGTGCGTGTGTTTGTGTATGTGTATTTTAGCATAGCATAGTCTGTCACAAAACATTTTTTCAGAGAACATAAGTGAAAATATTATTATTTGATATATAGGGTAAGTAATATTTATTTTCTTTCATTTCTTGGTAATTTCTATGAATAAAGATTTACATTCAGCTCTGTTGGAGAATCAAAAGTGAATTAGATCTCAGCCTTCATGGAAAGGTTTTGGGCTTTGAAATCAGAACAGTACAGTGTAATGCACTCTAATTTCTCTGGGCCTCAGTTTTCTTATCTACATAATAGAAATAATATTAATGCTTATTCAAGGGCTTTTAAAGGCTTAAGTTCCTGGATATACGTGATGTTTCTTGAACATCGTAAGAGTTTGAGAAATACAACTATATTGTCTTCCCTCCCTCGCAACTACAGGATTTAGTGGGGAAGAGAAAACAATGGCTCAGACCACTGAAACACAAGGAACAGAGTGGTAAATGTCATAAGACAAATCGATGAATTGCTATAGGGGCTTAAAAAATGAAAATACTGTTTTTGGTGGGAATTATTTCAAGATGGTGAATTGAGCCTATTCCATAGACTCTGGCTCCCCCAGTAGATCCTGAGGAAATGTAGAAAATATATTGTTTGTGGAAAGTTCAGTTAAGAGTAAGTTTCAAATAATTGGCATAATTGTGAAGGACTGAGTACTTTTTTTCTGTGGTTTTTGCAAGCAAGCTGGATTTTCTGTTTGTCTCATGATGAGGAGTCTTCATATCATTGGTTACTTTGGCGCTGCCCTGGGTGACTTAATAAATTTCTCTCCTAATCTCAAAACAAGGCATAAGCATTGTAAGTATTTATTAGAGAAATAGAAAACAATAAGCTAGCAAACATAAGGCAAGTAAAAATAAAGATGTAATTTTGCATTTGGACAATTTATAAACTCAATTCAATGAGAATTAAAAACATTGGCCTTTGAAATGTAACCTACCATTTCCTGTCATTTTTAATTTCATAGTAAATACAAACACACATGCCCCATATGAGATATAAATACATTTTTAATAGAGCTTAAATTCATTTCCTAAGAATAAACACAAGAAAAATTTTAAGACTCTCGACTGATCTATTTTCCTTGAGCAGTTGGTGTACATAGTTGCAGTATACGTAAAAGGCTGAAGGAGTCAATTTATCACTGAAATTGGTGTAAAAGGACTTTCAGATTTCAGTCCTTTTTCTTTGAAGCTATCATATCTTAGAAATGAAAAAGCCTACTGACCTATCAATAGATAGTAAAGTCAGATTGAAATTCACGATACGGTGCTTCTGGTTTCTTCAACACATTGATGGTGGTATGATAAATAAGCTTGTCTTTTTCAGTGTCAACCAAGAGGTATAATTTGAAATTCTGAACCACTGCTCTCTCTAAACCTGAAACTTGTGAAAGATGTCTCTGCACCTAGATGATGATGATGATGATAAAGAAAACCATTTTTGAAAATTTGCTGTACGTGCTAGACACTTTTCCAATTGCTTCATATGTAACTTTTCTACATGTTATCCCTAAAAAGTCATTTATATTGTTGTCATGTTATAGATGAGAAAACTGAGGCACAGAAAATTTTAGTATTTGTCTTTAAGGCATTGATTTGGTAAGTAGCAAACCAGGCAGTTAGTAACAGACTAACCAGTCCACAGCTCAACCATTTGATCTCTAAAAATCTCTTGATCTTTTCACTATGCTGCCTCTCCAATAAAGGAGCCTAGTATCAAATTATATGAGAATAGATCTTACTAAAACTCTTTTGGCTTTGGAATCTTCTTTCTTTTCTTGTCTAAATAGTCCTGTGATTTAGTATATTTTTACAATCTAGACGATGACAATGAAATACCAAAATACTCTTTGGATTTGCCAACATAGAGGATCATGCAAAGACTGTAATCTACTTCTTCCTAACATTTATATCCCTCCATCCAACTGGAGCTGGAGCGAATTCAAATTAATAGCAGGGTCTTCCTATCCTCAAAACATGTCTTGAAATATCTGCAGAATTCTCTGCTCTTGTGAGAACTGGGAAATACTGAAATTCCTCTTTCCATCTTGGCCTGGCTCAAATGTCCCTTCTGGCTGTATAGTACACAGCCACTAACTGCTTTCCTGGGCCTACTTGGTATAGTTTCAATATAGAAAACACTGGGTATGGCTCACTCTTTTTTTATGACCTTCCCTTCATACTTGTGTATCTGTGGAGGATGACTATTACTCATGATGTAATCTGTTACAGTAGAAGAGCTTAAACACTTAGAAATGTGTTCTGCACATTATGGGTGAGATAGATAGCCTGCTTATTAAGTCTGAATTTTAAAGGTGCAAAGTAAATGTTTCAATCTCATTTAGATAATAGACTGTAGGATGTAGAAAATTTTATTTGAATAAGTTGCCCTCAGGACATAAGCAATGTCTAAACTTGGCAATTACATCTTAAAAGCCATATCTTTGCTTTAGATATTATTCATGTCAATGTATTAGACAAAGCACTGATGATATGATCTTAGCCTTTCCTGATGATAGAATATAAAAAGGTGGATTCAAATAGTAACTAGCGTCGCTGTTAATCAGCTTATTAGGATCGTTGTAAGTGTTTCATAGGACTTATACACAGTTCTAACAGAGTACAGTGAAATGAAAATATGTAAAACAATTAGTAATGTTTTCAACAAATGTTAACTATGTTTTATTATTATCTACGTATTGAGCCAATTCCCCTAGATGGTAGAATTGTGAATATTCAGAATCAATCTACATTGCTGTTATTTTACCTTAATAATTAGGCCGAATCCACTTATTGTGATAACAGCCAATTGTGTGAAAAGATCTGGATTTTTGGGTCAGAAAGGGCTAGAAGAAGGGGAAGATGGTAAGCTCATTTTTGGATATTTTGTGTTTGAGATGCCTTTGTATTCTCCAAGTGGGGATGTCTGATAGGTGGTGTATGAACATGTCCATAAATGTCTTAGTTGTAGATAAAAACTTACAGACCATTCAGTAAGAAGAAAGGAGCAGTCGACTGCTCCCCCTTCTCTAGCCTATCACAACTAGCTACTTTAATGATTCAATATGCTGCAAACACAACTTAACTATAAATAACCAGAACTGTTGGATTATTACAAAATAATTTGGCTTTCAATTCTATAAAGAATTTAAAATTAGGCAAAACTGATTCTGGTTTTTGTCACTCTATATGCCCCCAAATTTCACAAAAGTAAGTAAAAAAACAAAACATGATTAACTAATGTCCTGGAAGGACTTGAAAACGTTATTCAAGAACTACCTCCAAAAAATGCCATAAGAGTTTCTTGTCCTTTTGAATGAACAAGTAATAAATTCACTTTCTACAGAAATTGGTGGGTGTATATATCTGCACATTTAGTTTGAGGAAAAAAAAAACCCTAACACTTTTCAAAGCTATACAAGCAAGTTCTCAATGACTCAGCAGTTTCCCTGGTAGGTATATCATATAGAAACCATGTAGACATGAGCCAGGAACATGTTCAGGAATGTTCAAAGGGCATTGTTCATAAAAGCTTTGAACTGTAACAACTTGAATATCTACCAAGAAGAAGCTAGAATTATTATTATTTGCATTATTATCATCATCATTACATTAGCAAAAGTAAATCTCAAAATAGAGTTAATAAAACAATTTCCAGAGGAATATGTTAGATATAAAGTCACTGATATAATTTCCCCCCTATATAGAACTTAAAGAAATGTTGTTTAGAGATATGTATATGTAGCAGGGAAACAGCACAATGCAGAGCCATAAACAAAGAGATTCACGATAGTGGTTCTTCTTGTAGTGGAAAGAGAGGGCTGTAATTGTTGAGTGGCACAGGGATGCTTCCTAGGCATTAGGAATGTCTCATTTCTTTAACTGATGGTGAGTCCAGGGGTGTTTGTTTTATTGGTCATCATGCATTATGTAAATTGTAAAGTTGGTTCTTAATGCATGTCCTGCAACCTAAGAATATTACCTTGAAGTATCATAAATCTTCATTTTTCATTTGGGAAACATGCTTTGAGAAGATAAATAACTGGTTCAAGATGTATCATTAAATGACGGGGTTTTACAATTCCGAAGTGTGCAGTATTTCCACTGAACCCAGTGCCTCTGAATTTCCAATTTTTGGAACCCTGGAATTTTAAATCTCAGGAAACCTTTGAAATTAGACTCATGTAGAAATGATAATATTTAGGACTTTTTTCAAATTAAGAAAACAAAAACGGAGAAACTTAATTTTTTGGTTTTGTTTTTTGTTTTTTTGTTTTTTTAATCAAGGAAATTTAAAACTAATGTGGGGTCCAATGAGCATCTGATGAATGGAAACCCAAGAGAAATGGTGTATTTTTTGCAAGGACAACAGCCAAGAATGCACAGCTCACTGGTGGCACGAAGTAGACTAAGAAGAAAATCTCTAGAATCTCAGCCTAGAACTTTTTCATATGCAAAAATAGACTAAATGTGTTTTAATAATATTCTCTTCATTTTTTTTTCCCTATTTCATAATCTTGTTTGCCTGGGCGGTGGTGGAAGAGCAGGGAGGAGAACATGAAAAATACGAAGAGCACCGAACAATCCTGTCTCTTCAGCTATTTCTAAAACAGAAGGAGATTTACAGATTAACCTGCTCACGTGAACAGGCCTCAAATACCCTGTTTATCCCAGGTTTTAATACAATGGGTCTTTCATAATTTTCAAGAGGTATGCGGAAATCGTAAAGAGTCATGTAGGCCTGTTAAGGAGGAATGTTTTTTCTTAGACAGATAAGGATCAGTTTAGTATTTGTGGTGCCAGTAATAAGATAAAATTTCACTTCAAAACTTGAGCTCTGTTGATCTACCTATCCTCATTACATGTAGCCATTTATAGCAGTCGGGGTCAGCGAACTGATCTACCCCAATTACTTACTTTCCTGCCATCTTAAAAAGTGCAGTCGTTGCTAGGCAGTGGGCATGACATTCAACAGCACCTCCAATGAACTGGTCACATGCACAGCAACACAAATGTACCTGCTGGCACAATGCTATATATTTTTAAAAGGAAATAAGGCAATTACAAGACATCTTTTATAAAGTCAGACGTTTTAAGTAAATGGTATTTGACCTAAGGTGAAAACCCTATATTTAATTGGAGCATGGAAACTCTTCATTTTTTCCCTTTGCCCCACTTATATTTATGTTTTCATAGAGTTCATGGCAAAAATGTATTCCAAGCAGCAGAACACACTTTTCTCTGACCTCCTTCTTTTCTTGCTGTTAACTTTAATAATAATTTTTCCAAGTTTGGAAAGTGCCATGTTTGGTCCTTGGCCAACACTGACATTTATTTTAGGAAATAAAAGAAATTTTTTGATTTATGCATCTGCATAACTTTAATATTTATTTTGTTAAGACATTTTCAATGAAGAAATTTTTCTTAGGACAACACTTCTTATCAATATCCTTCAAATTATGTAAGTTTAAGTTCTCCAAGTCCAAAATGCAAGACTGGATTTTCAGATAAGGGCTTTAATAGTAAGTCAGGATTCTGTCCGTGTAATAAGATGGAAGTTCTTGGATTGCATGCCATTCAACAATCTCACTACACAGATCTGAAACCTGAAGCCTAGAGCAGGTATGAACTTTGGCAAAGAGAGACCACACCTGTTCCAGCTTCTGGTAAAATAAATCACAGTTGTAGAAAGAGCTGACCATTAGTAGTAAGAGAATACACTTCAGTGCACTTTCTACTATTCAAAGTGAAAATCAAAACACCAGCTCCCATCTGCATATCTTCACTCATGTGCAAGTTTTTGTTGGTTTGTTTTTAAGATAGCTACTTCTGAAATAGGACACATAATGATACTCATACTACTTTCTTGTTGTCTTAGCACTGTCAACTAAAAGCCTTTATAATATATGGGTAATAGTCACAGTGCTTAGATATCCTGAGAGTGAATGTGTTACAGATGTAAAGTACTATGCTGTTATTTGGGATTCAGACTTGGCCAATATATATCCCTAATTCAACCCTTCAATGGTAATGGTGACCAACTGGAGGATGTAACGACAGGATGAGAAATAGACGAGGATTTTATATTTTTGGTAATGCTACCTATTGTATTTCATAGTGATCACCAGTGAGGTTATACAGCTTTATCTTTCTCTTGAACATTTCTTTAAAAGAGATGGTGATAAAGGCCAGAAATAATTCATGAACCATAGAACAGTTAATTTCACTCAAACATGACTTAGACTAAGACATGAAGCAGAATCATTCTCAAAATAAACCACATTTTCCCATTCCAAGGAGCAATTTCATTAAAAAGAGACCAAATCATTAGCATAAACCAATCTATCACAGTAACCATTCAGGAGCTGTGCCTCAAACACATCAAAGTTAATAAAGGCATATTATAAAATGAAATATTAAAAATAAATTGCATGGCTCTTTCATTATATTCATGATTGAGCATTTATATGATTGCTCTATGAATCATTCTTTTTAATATGTCTGTTATTGTAGCTGATACATTAAAAAATCCATATATATATATATATATATATATATATATACATAATACCACTACATCACATACCTAGGCACTAAATCACACAAAAATGAATGTCAAATGCTAATACCATCAATAAGAAAAAGGCTAGAATGTGAATAAATTATACTTAAATTTTAAAAAAGTCATTTGTATCTACAGAGAGTGATTAATAGGTATAAGTGAAAGAAAATGTATAGACAAGACAGGCTAATTTTTTTGAAAGTTTCCTCATACAATTTGCTTTTACCCCTTTCCATCCCTCATTCGATTGGGTAAGCTGTCCTATTTCACTAAATAGGAAATTTAATATTTAACAAAATCTAGGTATTTTGCTCTGCTATAATTCATTATTTCTTCAGTCTTAATTATACTGTTATTATAAACTTTGTCACAATGATTAAAAGCATTCTTATTAAGTTACTTAAGCATTATACTTGATCATCAGAAGAGAAATTTCTTGAGGTTCATTGCCTAAGAGAATGTTCTTGCCCTATTAATGTCCCCTATAATTCTTATTTCAAGGGCTCAGTCACAGGAACTTTACTGTTGGCATAATTTTCTTCTTTTAAAACAGACTGGCTCATCCCCAAACCTGTAGCTCTTTATACAACATATTTGAAAGTTTGGATGAAAGTCAGAATGTCAATGTATTTATTGGCAAAATGACAATAACCTATCACCTTTTCTGTAGCACTTTCATTTTCTTTAAGGGATTCAGTATGATTTTGTTTGTCTTTTTAATTTATTTTGTAAGAGCCATTTAGAGAAACAAAATGAATAGAATTTTAAATTCTCAAAGATCCCCAAAGAGGATTGGATCTTTTTATATTTTCCACCAGGTATAAGTAAAATTACTATCTTACTCTTAGAGGAGTCACTCTACTGAGTAAGCCAGTACTCAGTACTTATTGACCCCACTTAAAACACAGGCACTTCTATTATACTTCCTGGTGACCTAAGTTTTTAGGGTGATAACTGAAGACATATGAGTTTGCTTTTGTCTGTATTTATCTAAATGGTACTCCAAAACTTTTTTCAAAGTAGAACATAAACAGACATTATGTTAGGTAGAAGTGGACATATAGCAGTGAGAGAGTCTTGGCCTCTGCCCTCAGTTTATTCTGACTTTGGGGGGAAATAAAGAATGTAACTAGTAATTAACAGTAGAGTGTGAGTGTTTTTATAGTAAAAGGGCAGAGTATTCTAGGAAGATGTATGAAGAGGTGAAGCTAACTTAGTCCAAAGGTGAATTGAAAAGTCCACTAAAAGGAATTATTTTGCTAGGGATAATCTGAAGGGTAGTAGTAACCAGGTAAATAGGGGAAGGAGTAAGAGAAAGAGTTTGTAGGCAGAGGAGACAGTGAGGGGAAGCCCAGGCTAGAGAGAGCCTGGCAAATCTCACAGAACCAAACAAGTCTGGTGTGTCTGGAGAGCATCCCAAAAGAAGGCATGTGAGATGCTGGGCTAGAAAGGCTTTGTAAATTATGTTAAAGGTAGCAGGAAGCCATTGAAGGAAAGGTGAAGTGATCAATATGTTGCTTAGTGGGGTCATTCTTCTTGTTGTGTAGACCAAAGAGCTAAATGACTAAGCATTGTGATCATTCACCCTTATCAGGATAAAAGTACCTGCCTACAATTCCTTTTAATATATTTACTTATTTATAAATTATAGAGCTGTACTTTGTTGGCCTGTATCTCAAGATCTAATGTGCATTTAGGCTGAAGTTCATTGGTAGTGATAATAGCAATAATAGGTAATTTCAGGTTTTATCTAATTTGTTGTCAAATTTGATTAGATCATCATTGCTGGTTTTTCCCTGGTAATGTAGCTAGGAAAAAGCTAGATTTAGAATTGTGTGCTTTGATATTTTCTTATTCTTTGCTTGGGTTATGACTGTTAACATCAACTCAAAAATATTTTTAGGAATTTTTAAAAATCATACTTCCTGTTTTTTGAAGATTAAGACTTCATGGTATAAATTATAAATCCATGTAACCAGGCACACACTGTAGAACACTGAATGTGAGTTCTGAGTTTAGGGGCCACTATCCTTGTCGAATTCACAGGCTTTCTCAAGATACCATTACTTTCCTATGAAACATCTTAATAAATTACTTGAAGATTGCTTATGAGTACTAAATCAATACCAGATTCTCAATAATTGTAAAGCTTTACTTCTTTCTTATTTTTTTTCAAATACAAATCATTATAAATAAAAGTTAGAATATTTTCTTCTGGAGATGCAGTGAATTGTACTGGATATGGGGAATGCACAGTTCCCAGCTTAAAGACAATTGGGATAGGGAATTTAATGGAGGGAAGCAACCTCAGAGGTAGGGAAAGAAATAGAAAGCAGTCTCTAGCTACAAAATATTTAAATATTGAGTGAGTAATGGCAGAAGAAATGAAGAGAAATGTAGAGGTTTACAAGGTAGAATGGGGAGGAAAGGTTTGATATCTTTTGGAAAACAAATTAATCCTTAGACACATTCAGTTTCCTTATCTTCAAGATTTTATTACCTTTAATTAGATCATCAAAGACATACTTGTCAAAGACTGTGAGTGAACCAACTATAACATAATTACCAGAAGTGATAAATACACATATTTTTGTGTCCTACTTTAGTTCTATTGACATAGACATTTTTAGGGTATCACACACACATTTTTTTTTTTTTGTTCTTTTTTTTACAAGATGAATTTTAAGCAAACATTTCAGGTGAACCTGAGGCATATTTGAGTTGTTGATCTAAATAGAACTTGGAGTAAACTTCTATTGTAGAACCAATGGGGGTTCACATTGTATTTGAGAACTATGCATCTACCACATGCCTTCTAGAATAAGAGCTATTTTATCAAGTTAGCTAGTTGTTTTTCCTGAGAGTTCTCTAAAATTAAAGGCCTTCTCCTTCAAACTCTAGAGACCTTGGGGAAGATTTGTCTTATATAAAGACTTTCAGGGGCACCTGGGTGGCTCAGTGGGTTAAAGCCTCTGCCTTCATCTCAGGCCCTGATCTCAGGGTCCTGGGATCGAGCCCCACATGGGACTCTGCTCCTCGGGGAGCCTGCGTCCTCCTCTCTCTCTCTGCCTGCCTCTCTGCCTACTTGTGATCTCTCTCCGTCAAATAAATAAATAAAATCTTTAAAAAAAATTTTAAAAATGAGGACTTTCAATAACCAAGTAACTTAAAAACAGGGGCATAGTCTTGGGAGTTAGCTATCATTATCATTATTACTATTATTTGATAATACCTGTTACTGATAATACCTGTTGCACAAGGCAAAATTCTTACTAACAACTCATTGATGTGTCACTAATGCAAATGAAATACTAGCAGGATGGTTTAATACAGGATGTTCAGTGTGGCTACAACTCTGTATATTACAATTTAAAAACATGGTTGTTCAGATATATTTACACACATTTTTTCCCTGATAATGGTGATTTCATTTGTATCTGCCCTCCCACAGTTTGAGGTTTCTAAATTATGCCAATGATCAAATGTGCCCAAGCTTTAAAAGTACAATGAAATTGGGATGCTTGGGTGGCTCAGTTGGTTAAATGTCTGCCTTCAGCTCAGGTCATGATCCCAGGTCCTGGAATCGAGCCCCACCTTGAGCTCCCTGCTTAGTGGGGATCCTGCTTCTCCCTCTCCCTCGGCTGCTCCTCCTGTTTGTGCTCTCTCTCCCTCTCAGATAAATAAATAAATAAATAAATAAATAAATAAATAAATAAATAAAATCTCCTAAAAAATGAAATGAATGAAAATACAATGAAATAAATATTAAACTATTTTTTTTTTTTTAACTTTCCTTGGCACACTTGAACTTTACAGAAACAAACTCTAGTAATAAATTCATCTGTTCTTGCATTTATCCACTTGCTCCATATTTACCAAATTTAAGGTGGTAAATCCTGTGTGCCATGGTGTGGATTTCTGGAGAAGATGAAAGAGCTTAGTCATGCTTGAAAGTGTTGAGTGGGGCTCAGCTTCACTTGATTTTTTTTGGAGAGCAGTTTGAATTGTTTTGGAATTAATCATGAACTATCTAGTTGCAAATGCCTCAAACACAAGCCCACCGGAGGTCTTTTGAAAATTCAGAGCTAAATCTCCAAAGCCTTTAGCTTAATTTTAACTCAGAGAATAATATCTGAGAACATGAATACCATTTTTCTCAGGTTGGCCTCTCAACCCATTCTTAATGGGATTAAAGAGGTCATAGTAAAAGGGAGGACTTCAGAGTAATTGCTGCCTGAGTTTGACACTTCCAGTACCACTTAACTGCCTGTGAAACTTTGTGCAAGTTCATATAAATGAACTCTCTGTCCTAAGCTTCAACTTCGAAGGTGGCTGTTGTGATTATTATATTATTTATATATATATATATATAATTATTATATTATTTTTTATTTTATTATAATATTATATTATATATAATATTATAATATAATAAAATATTATTATATTATTTTTAAAATTTCTTTTCAGCATAACAGAATTCTGATTATTATACTCTTAGTGTTTTTACCATAACCATTAATATATAAAGTCTGACTCAAGTAATGTAAAATATTGTGCAAATATTTCAGGAAGCAGAAAGCGATAGTGAAGGAGGGTGGAGGTTGGGGAGGGTGGATTTCTGCTTCCAGAAGGCTCCCTTCAGGAAAGAGCCCTGCACTGCTGGGGCAGAGTCTGCCCTGGGGCAGCGCAAGAAGAATACAAAACGTGTTCTTTGTCTGAAGAATAAGAGGGAGGAAGAGAATAGAAAGGAAGAGATTAGTAGTGCAACTGTACCCAAGATAAACTCAGTCACTACAGGGTATTTTGAGGCAAGTTTTCCAAGGAAGTTGCCTTGTTCCTGACACTCCAGCTACTGAACCATCCTATAAAATGGTAGTGTCTCCTTCTCTGGTCTCAGTAGTCCTTAGCCAAGTTTAGGTGTTGAACCAATCCTCTGCTTCTAAACCTATTTACATGCTCATACTTCGAGTTTAGACAAAAGAAAAGAGTAGTTTTTTCGGACAATCCTCTCACCTCCTCTCTTACAGCTTCTATTATTTCTCCTTAAGAGACTTATTCCACTCAGACTACAACTATACTTTTGTATTTCTACTTTTTATTAATTCTTTATTTTTAAGCTTTTATTTAAATTCCAGTTAATTAACATACAGTGTAGTATTAATTTCAGGTATACAACACCTGTGATTCAACACTTCCATACAACTCCCAGTGTTCATCACAAGTGTCCTCCTTAATCTCCATCACCTATTTCCCCATCCCCCAACCCACCTCCCCTCTGGTGACCATGGGTTTGTTCTCTAGTTAAGAGTCTATTTCTTGGTTTGCATCTCTCTCTCTCTCTCTCCTAATTTTGTCTTCTTGTTCATTTGTTTTGTTTCTTATATTCCACATATGACTGAAATCATACGGTATTAATCTTTTCCTGATTGGTTTTTGGTGCACTTGTGAAGGGATTCAGTTCCTTGATTTCTCCTTCTGCTGCTTCATTACAGGTGTGTAGAAATGCAACAGATTTCTGGAGGTTGATTTTGTACCCTGTGACTTTACTGAATCTGTGTATCAGTTCTAGCAGTTTTTTGGTGGAGTCTTTCAGATTTTCTATAAAGTGTATCACGACATCTGCAAATAGTGACAGTTTTACTTTTTCCTTGCTGATTTGGATGCCTTTTCATGTTTCTATTTTTTAAAAGCAAAAACGTCTATCCTCTTTGTCTTTTCAAATTAATGATTCACTTGCCTGCTTTTTTCCCTTTTTCAAAATGCACAACCATAGCAACAATTCTGAAGACTCCAGCCGGGTTTCCTGTCCACTTCTCACCTTTCCATGACTAAGCCTCTTGCATTCTAACTTTCCCACTGCAGTCTGTTGACAGTACTTCTCCCTTCCAAATCTAAGGTTCCCTTCTCATACCTTGTCCCACATGACTTCAGTAAAACTTTTGACCCTACTGGTTATCTTCTTCTTGAAGCCTCCTCTTCTATTGATTTTTGAGTTAACATACTGAGTTAACCACTGGTTCTCCTTCTACTTCCCTATTTCTTTTTCTCTCCCCAGTTTCTTTGACTGGCTTCTCTGCCTTTTTCAGTTGTTTTTCTCCAGTATCCCATCCTCTGTCCTCAAAGCATAATTTCAAATTACTGTTCTAAACTTCTTTTTTTTTAAAGATTTTATTTTTTTATTTATTTGACCGAGAGATCACAAGTAGGCAGAGAGGCAGGCAGAGAGAGAGGGGGAAGCAGGGTCCCCACTGAGCAGAGAGCCCGAATGTGGGGCTTGATTCCAGGACCCTAAGATCATGACCTGAGCTGAAGGCTGAGGCTTAACCCACTGAGCCACCCAGGCGCCCCAAACTTCTTTATCTATCTTAAAGTTTCATCGTATATCCCCCGTCTACTTACTAGCTATGACAATTAGTTCTCTCTCTACCCTTTTCCCATCATCACCTGGGCTACAATTATAATTACAATTACCTTATAGTCTTCAACAGGCCTAAGAACATCACAAGATTTAATCTTTCCCAGTTTCTACCTTTAATTATGTTTTCCTCCTGCCTGAAAGGTCCACATTTTGCCTATAGGCTTGGCAAACTTTTAATTAGAGTTGAAGAAGACTTTTCTGGTGTTTAGTAGGACGGTCCCTTCCCTGACATGAAAGAGATGTAAGATCTTTGTTCTCTGTGCTTCCACATCTTCATTCTTTTCTACTTGTGTAGCACCCATGACGTTGTATTATGGTTAATTACATAAGTATTTTCCTATGCTACAGTTGTAGTTCCTTATGGTAAGGGCTTTGTTGCACTCATTTTCTTATCCCTAGGAACCAGAATAGTATCCTAACATATGATGGTTTTATCAAAACATGTGTTCACCTATATCTTATATATGTGTTGGAAACTAGACAGGCATTAGCTTTTGCATACTATGATGCTTAGAGACAGGAGAAAAAATATAAATTAAATTTTTGGTGTCAGTATATTTTGGATGGATTTGATTCAATTCCACAAACATTGACTGTGTAGTACCATTTAATTAGTAAAATGGCATTCATATTAGATTTAAAAATAGAAATTCAAGGAAGAAAAATGAAATTTGCTTCAGGAAAGATGAACGTATTATAAACATTTAAATCAGATTTAAAGTTATTCCTGTATTTCAAAGTCCATTAAATTACACATTTTATTAGCTATTAGATCAAATTTAGCTCATTAGTATTTTAATACTATTTAGTATTAAAATAAGTATTTTAATCACTTATACTTTCATGAATATCTTGTTTTTAATACAGTACAATGGAAGCTGTTTTCTAGACATTATGCTTTTTTAAAAAATTGTGTGTGTGTGTTTGTGTGTGTATAGTTTACATTTTTCCACAATTCCCTCATTCTGTACAGATCATCTGGTTTACATTCTCATTACTGAAATTACTGAAATTGCTCTTCTTTAAATTAAATAAACACATATACAAAAAAGTGCACAAATAATAAGGTCATAGCCTGATGAAATATCATAAAATAAACACACCTACATAACCTGCACTTAGGTTATAAAATAGGACCTTACTGGCACCACAGAAACCACTCTTATGACCCTTCTTAACCACTAATGTCTTTCTGTTCCCCAAAGATAATCACCATCATGACATCTCAGACTTTAGGCTAGTTTTGCAACTTCCATAATTTAAGCCTTACAGGGTGAACATCATGGAGATGGACTGCTTAAATACCCCTTCACAAAGGTCTCCTCGTCAATTGCCAGGAATGTGGTTTGCTGACAGCCTCTAGTTGGGAGCTTCTGCATGGTCTGCTTCATCTTTTGAGCCAAGGCCATTCTATTTTTGGTGATCCTCTGTCAAGTCTGGTGGCCATAACTTAAAGATATGTTCTTCTTAAAGTTTCCCTAAGACAATTACTGAACAAGCTGGTGGCACAAGAACCTGGCCACTTCTACCCAAAGTAGATTGCGCTAACTGCCAACCTGCTCTAGAACTCCCCATTGGCCTGGCAGAAGTGGTCAGATATGCATCTTGCTCTGACAACTCCCTTACTCCCTTTGTTCATTCTGCTTCCCATCTTTCCCTTTTCATGGTATTACACCCAGGAAACCTTTTGACATATAATCTACTTTTGTCTCTTTCATTTTGTTCAGTATTACCTTAAGGATTTTTATACTTCTGGTGATGGACATTTGGATTATTACAAATAAATATGCTATAAACATATGTACATGATTTTTGTGGACATATGTTTTCAATTCTTTGGGAAAATTTATGCTTATGAATGGAATTGTTGAAACGTATGAAGAGTACCAGTTGCTTCAGATCCTTACTAATATTTTGTATTGTCAGTCTTTTTGTTTCTAGACAGATGAAGGGATATTTCATGGTGGTTTTAATTTGTATATCCCTACTGACCAGTAATGTTCAGCACTTTTTAATATGTTTATTTTCCATTTTTCTATCTTCTATTTAGGTATTTAATCCATTTTTATTATATTGTTTGAATTTTAACTTTTAAGTTGAAGAAGTTATGTATTCTGGGCACAAATCCTTTGTCAAGTATATGTATTGTGAATATTTTCACCAGTATATTTTCCTATTGATTTTCTAATTTTTTTAATGTACAGATGTTTAATTTTTGATAAAGCCTAATTTATTAATTTTTCTTTTCAATTAATATTTTTTGTGTTCTAAGATAACCGTGTCAACCCTAGGTCATGGAGACATTCTTCTAAGTTTTTTTCTAGAAGCTTTATGGCTATAAGTATTATGTTTATACATATCATCTATTTCAAATTAATATATTGTGTGTCAAATAAGGTAGAAATCAAATATCTATTGAAAAAATTGAAATAACTTGTGGTTTTCTGAATTTCTCCTTGAGTTATGGAATAAAAGTCATACTTAATTTTATGTTAAGAGGTAAAATTGAGTTGAGAGATAGAGAAAGCATTCAACAGATTAATTCTTGTTAATACTTATATACCCCACAAAAGGAAGACATACACAAATACACTACACACATACTCATTATATACATGCATTGTAAAAAGGACAAGTAAGTTGATTGGTTACAAGGCAAAATTCAGTCTGTTCTCAAGTAAGCTGACTAAAGAAATGAAGAAAATATTGAGAACTCTGGGGGCACGGAAAATGTGAGGAGACCATGTAACAGACTCCGCCAATTTAACCAGGGGTTCAAATAGAAAAGATGCAGAAAGAAGGCATTGGCAACATCACTCTTTAAAATAACTATATTGAGTTTCAAAGATCTTATTTATTTTCAGGCTTAAAATATAGTAGAAGACTTCCAAGTGAATAAAGTATTCCCAGCTTGGGGTTCAGAGATACATAAAAGTCTAAAACGGGAGGAGGCATTTTGATTTAAAGATTTGAAGATTAATGGAAAATCAGGGCCTTTTCATTTTGAAATTGTGCTTTTAAGAATTTCTAACTTTTCACCTAAAGGCAGTTTATTTATTTTCAGATTAGAGCATTAAAAAGTCTTAGGGTCTATCCTCTCACCTTTCTATTCAAGAATTTCCTTTTACAGATCAAAGAAAGAATAATGTATCTCCTGCCTTTGATAAAAAACATGCTATTGCTTTGTCATCACATAGACAAAGAACATGAGATCAAAATAATTGGGAGCAAATCCCCCTGAACAACTGCCATTTCCAACCTGAAGCACAGCGGTTTTGAAGAGAAAGAAAGAGAGTTAGGAAATATTTGTGTGAAGTATCACCCTCATTAATCATGGTCCCTCAAAATTCTCTATATTTAGAGCTGTCTTTTGAATAAACAATGAGAATTTCAAAGCAAGAATTGGCAAAATCAGTTTTTGTGTTTTGTAGATACAGGATAAAAATATTTCAGGTCTTTAGAAGAATTGTCTTCCCCAAGTGCAGGACGTTATATGCTCATGCTATATGCAAATTTATATTATCTTTATGAATTTTAGAAAGTTGATTCCGCCAAATCAGTTCTTTTTGATAGAATATTCCCTAAATTCAAATTAAGAATACAATGTAATGATAAAGTTATGTAACAGAATAGAGTATAGGTACCTTGTTTCAAACTTTTTTTTTTTTTGCTTCTGCAACAAAGCTCTGGAAAAAGTTAAAAAATAAAAGCATTTGAAGTTATTGGGCTAGCTCAATAGTAACTGTCACTATAATTCAGTTATCTTCAATTTTTTTGTAGTTTGAGCTTTAGAGACCAGAAAGGAAATGCTAGAATATAGTTTTGGGGGTAGAAATCTCTTTTGGTTGTTGTTTAAATTTGTGGTAAAATCACTTTAATTTTTTTACATGTAGGGAACCACTTTGAACTTTTTTTTTTTCTTCTTTTTCTATAAGGAGATACGATTTTTAAAAAAATGTTAAATTCTGTATTTTGAAAATATAAAATTGTGCCTAGAGAAGAAAAAGCCATCAGTACAAAGATGTGGGGACTTAAGAGCAAGGAATTAGTAGGACGATGTGATGAGATGGAATAATTAGAGTAAGCTGGTAATTAGAGGCTGCTAAGGTTTGAAAGGGGAGAGAAGAAAAGGCTGGTAATCAGCCTTTACCTCGGCAGCTGCCCTGTGCAGTGCAGAAAGGAAGAGCTGACATCAGAGCCCAGAATCAGTTCCTGGTCCTAAGAAAACATTCATGTAAACAGCGTTTGGAACCGGGCCCTTCAGAAGTTATACGTGCCAAAGTCAAATGCTTTGTCACAATCACGTTTCAGGTAAAATTTGTGTGACAACTTTTGACATTAATCACAAAGTTATATAGGCAAAGTACATTCCTTAAGATTTATTTCTAGTTTATATCCTTACCCCTCTTTGAGTGCAAGGATCACCGATATTTATCATATTACTTTAGAGACTATTAAGCATAAACACAGCGCTGCTCACTCAACTTATGCATAAGTACATTAAACCTAACCTGTGCACAGGGCACCTTGACACAGAGCATTCCATTCATCCGGAGGTTGTTCATTTGTAGGATGAGAGCTTTGAGGAGAAAGGGCCAGACTTGCAAATCTAAACTTGTTAAATGTTGGCATGTCTTAGGAGGAAGTCAAGATGTATTTGGAGAGGTTCACAAAACAAGCTTGAACTACCCGTGACATGAGCAAGCTAATGCATTGTCGGTTCCATTTACTTGTTCGACAAATATACACTGAGTGCATCTGTGTCAGAAAGTGGTCAAGACTCTGGAGACACAGCAGTGACAGAAATGACAAGGCTCTCTGCCTTCAGGAAGTTCCCTTTCTATATACGGAATAACGGGTTTCAACTTCATTCTGAACTCCTGAGAAGAAGGCGATCAAACAGAACTTAGAGGAGTTAGGTAGGGCTTGGGAAGATAGAGGAGAAGATGTTATTAGACAAGGAACTCCAGAAAGAGCACTAGATGGTGAAGAGACAGGGCTGTGGGGAATGAGTGAGCCATAGAGCCGAGCAGTGAAGGGAGGCCGAGTGTGAAGTGCAATCCTGAAAATGTCTATAGCTCCCATGCAAAATAAACCCTAGGGCCATTTTGAAACTAATTTCACACAATTAGAGAATACTAGAATCAATACAGGTTTTTAGAAAAACTGCTTAGAATATATCAATATTAACTGAATGTATTAATATTAAATATTACTATGTTTTAAATATAAAATCAGCATAGTCCATTATTAAGGAAAAAGTTCATTTTTAAGAAATGTTACATTAAGCTCCCATGATCATTTTCATGCAAATTAGAAAAGAATATTAATATGTCTTGTTCAAAAAGTGAAAGTTAATGTTACATAAAATGGGGATAATTTCAATAAACTTGAACAATTTAATTTTATTAGAATGTATCTTTGAAAAGCAAAGCATATTCGTGCTGTCCTGGTTAGTTTTATGTAAATTCTGTAGCTTAGAAAAGCTCTTTAAACTGTGCTTTTTGACCTTACAATGGGCAGATGAATAGAGAGAAGGTAGTTATAAGGCAAGTATAAATAGGTGAATTCAACTTTCTATGCTTCAAATAATTTTATCTCTGCCTTTTCATAAATTTGAGGAGATATTTTGTGAATAACTGTCTCCTGTGTTATGTTTTTCTTAAATAACAAACAGATTTTGTTCTAAGAAAAGCATTCCTAGTTTTCTGCTTCTTTAATCATATATGAAAGCAGATCCTCAAGCACAATAGGTGTATTGATTTCAAAACCCTCCTATTTGTATCGGCCTTATTTGGAAAATCTTTGAAAAGATAAGAATTATTATTATAATAAACACTTTATCAATGGTCATCTTCTTACATTTTAGTTTTTGAAGAATACTTTCTAAGTAAGTTCACTTTTGCTAAATTTCACATTTTAAGATGGCTAACACTGGAGTACATCTCAAGATTAAAGTGGTTCTTTTTTTTTTTTTTTTAGATACCAAGTTTTGCTATAATTACATATAATATGGTAAATGGGAATACCCCAAGTGATCAATGTAATTGCTCCTGGCCTTGTTGAGGTTTAGAATTTGGTGCCATAGGAAATAAAATGTAATTGAAAATATGTGATTAGGGAAATAATAATATCTTTTTAGAAGTGTTTGAAGACAACTAATCCAGCAATACCACATTAGGTGAATTGGAGAGAAGAAAGGAAGACCAATCAGGAAACAAGTAGGACAGCAAATATGGGTGGTAATCTGTGATACATATATATGTTTTAGATAAAAATGTGCTTTAAACAGCTTAGTCGGTTTAGGTGATATTGAGGGCTGCTGAAAATACCTTTGGTAAGTGTATAAATATGTCCAAGGAACCCTTCATCTCTATTGTTATATGATTGTAAGATGAAATAGAGAAAAACTCTCAGGTCAAAAGTTACTTTATGTATAGTTTCGTCACTGCATTTTTGTCCTGTCTTTTAGTTGTCTAATAATAATTATAAATATGTATAAGGATGATATATATGTGAATATATAAAATAATCTAGGTAGTTGATATTTGCTGTTCCCATGGAATTATGTAATTCACATTGTTCATCTAAAGCACCAGTAGGTTTTACTTACCACGTATCAGATATGGTGCTGAGATGCTGGGTGTTTGAAACACCAAGCAGATTGATCCCTTGACATTTGTGAGACACAGATAAATACAAATATACAATTAAATATGTGTATAATCATAAATTGTGATAAGGGTGATAAAGAAAATCATAGGGTGTTATGAAAGAGAATGCTTAGAGAGACTTTCTTAGGAAGGGATGATTGAGCTTCCATTGAAAGCTTCGATAGGAGTGAGTAAGTGAGGAGTAGGGGTGGTGGTAGTGATGGAGAAGGGCACCAAATGTCCCAAAAGGTGTTCACGACTCTAGGCTATTAGTTAAGCTGAAAAAACACACACACAAACAAAGAAATCAACCAACCTCAGACTACCTGGAACATGGTAAGTGAGAGGAATCACAATAGAATTTGAAGAGATGGTCACCAGATCATGCAGTTTCTTTAGGCGACAGTAAATGTCTGGAATTTATTAGAAGCTATTAAGGGTTTTCAGTACGGGAGTGATATAATCCTGTTTCTGATTTCCTTTACTAAGAAAAGGATGGATTGGTGGATGAAAACAGATGCAGAAAGACAAGTGAGTTGGCTGGGTATTTACCCTAAAGATACAAATGTAGTGATCCAAAGGAACACGTACACCCGAATGTTTATAGCAGCAATGTCCACAATAGCCAAACTATGGAAAGAACCTAGATGTCCATCAACAGATGAATGGATAAAGAAGATGTGGTATATATATACAATGGAATACTATGCAGCCATCAAAAGAAATGAAATCTTGCCATTTGCAATGATGTGGATGGAACTAGAGGGTATTACGCTTAGTGAAATAAGTCAAACAGGGAAAGACAATTATCATATGATCTCTCTGATATGAGGAATTTAGGAATCAGGGCAGGGGGTTTGGGGAGTAGGGAAGGAAAAAATGAAACAAGATGGGATTGGGAGGGGGACAAACCATAAGAGACTCTTAATCTCACAAAACAAACTGAAGGTTGCTGGGGGCTGGGGGGTAGGGAGAGGGTGGTTGAGTTATGGACATTGGGGAGGGTATGTGGTATGGTGAGTGCTGTGAAATGTGTAAGCCTAATGATTCACAGACCTGTATCCCTGGGGCAAGCAATACATTATATGTTAATAAAAATAATTAAAAAAAGAAAATTTTAATAAAACTGTCACACTATTTACAAACAAAAATTATGTTATGAATTGAATTATGTCTAAAATATCACATTTTCAAAGAATTTAGTTTTATGTTCCTTAAAATATATAGAGCAAAGCTATCAATCTAATTTTGTTATTGTCAAGAGTTGTTAAAGATTACCTTAAGTTCTTAGAAATCTTTTGAGAAAACCAAATTTTTTTTGTATCACCATTCTTTTGCCCAATCAAAGTAAATGCACTTTCCACATTTCTCATGTTCATAGCTAAAGGTTAAAATTTTGGATTGCTGAATACATTGATCTTTGATGTATAAATTAAATGTCTTGGAGAGAATTTACTCGGGTGGAAAACACATTAATTACAATATTTGGCAAATTTCACATATAAGAAGTAGAGGTGAAAGTTCAGGGCTTATCTCTGAGTTACAGGCTTGGGCTTTTGTATGTGCCTCCTGTATTTTCACCGCCTTTGGAAAACAGAACACCTGGAAAAGCAGGCAATTACCTTATTATGCTAATTGATAAAATGAAACTCATTTGCTGTCCCAAATCCACTTTGAAGATTTGTATTATTTGGAGAGTTTACATGATCATATTAAGCAAGACACTGCTTCTAGTAGTGGTCTTCACTCTTTATTTTTGCTTGGGCATTGCCTAATAGAATTTTGAAAATACATGTTCTTTTGCACACTTTTAAGTTGACCCCTAAAATTTCATATTATATTTAAAAAATGTGAAGATATGATTTACACTGTATTACAAATATTGAGACTTTAATATAAATCTGACAAAGCTTTTTTACAAATGTATCCAATGAAATCTAAGAATCGTAATGATTGGTACTCATCAACATGCTTTTTAAAAATATGTAGAAAAAAATTAAAATAAATAAAAGTACATAGAAAGGTCTTCCCTAATAGCTGGGAAATTTACATTGGTTCTTTGTTTCCTGGAAGTCCTATTTACATTCCACTTTCTTAATGGACTTTTGTTTAACTGTAATATAGATTTTTATGGCTGAGAGTATTTTATCAATCACCTTATCATAATTTCTCTGCAGTAAAAATAATGTGTTTATTTTGAAATTTTAGAAGAATTTACTTCTTATGATAAAAAGACTGTGAAACTTTTAAATGGTTGGATTATAATAAGAATTATTAGTAAGTACACACTATTTTGATTTTTATTAAAAGTGCAAAGCAGTATTATTGGAAATACTTCTTGAAATGAAATTGACTGGAAGAGATTTTATACTGCTTTGATTAAAGGAGACTGCTGTTAGCAGTATTTCAGTTTCTATATTTGTTTGATGACCTAGAGATATTTAGACATTTGACGAATGTAACATAGTTAGGTGGGTGAGTTATAAACATCCTTTCTGGAGGAAGAGAGAAACGGGCCATTATTGACAGTGAGTTGGAAGAGTAGATCCATGGCAAATCAGATCTCAAGTGCATCGGTTTTAGGAAAATGCACTAAGGGAAGGTGGGTGCTCTAAAATTAACTCCTTAAACCCAACTCTTTCTCTTGGGAAGTCTGTCTACAGAACACAATTCTCCAGCTATTGCTAAATTAACTATGCAATTTTCACATTCCCTCTTTTCACTGTGGTACTTGGTCACAAGGAAATGACTTTCAAAACTGTAATTCTTGTGATGTCACAGAGAAAATGTGTAACTATTTTAAAATGCAGGGATTTTGATTTAATACTTCTGGTTCAGTTTTTAGGATTTAAAATAGATTAATACTTTTCTCATCTATGGGAGCAGAAACACATTTTGTTTTAGTGAAAAACATGAACATTATTAAGCATCCTATAATTTTGCATGAAGAATTATTTTTTTTTATATTTAATGCTAGCATTGTTTATATCATATAGAGCTGTGTATCTGTGGCTATGGTTCTTGATTCTCTGCACAATACTTTTATTCTCCACTTCATTTTACTATCCCACACCTCTCCTTAATCCCCCATTTCTTATTCTCCTTGATATAAAAACAATAAGAATGTCTACGTACATTGCAGACATACTGTGAAGTGTCATCGATTTTTCTGAGTTCCTAAATACTTCTTGTCTTGAAAAGAGATTATACTAAAATATGGCTTGTTTGTCCTATATGTCTTTTTTCAAATTTCAATCTGTTCAACATGCCTCTTGAATTTTCACAGATCTCCAATATGTTTGTTGAAATGTTAAAAATATTTTTGTTCACTAGCTATTACTCAGAGGGTAAATTTATAGGAAGCCCACTGGGTTTTCCCCAGGTTCAAGAGTATAGAAATAGCTAATGGTTATGAAATGAGTGTTTAGAAGATAAAGTATAGAGACTTAAATTCCAACTGTGTAAACTGTAAATTTAACTTTAAAAAGTTCTTTTTATATGGCTTTTGCTTGATCCTTTTCTCCCAATACCCTAATGCAAAACTCTATTTCTTTTAAGGTTTTATTTATTTATTAGACAGGGAGAGAGATCACAAGTAGGCAGAGAGGCAGGCAGTGAGAGAGGAGGAAACAGGCTCCCTGCTGAGCAGAGAGCCTGATGTGGGGCTCGATCCCAGGACCCTGAGATTATGACCTGTGCAAAAGGCAGAGGCTTAACCCACTGAGCCACCCAGGTGCCCCCCAAAACTCTATTCATAAACAGAAAGTAAAGGAGCAAAAAGCTTCCTTACTTATCTGACGATCATTTTTACTTCTCTCAGGCTTATTATGTAACTGTATAGAATGGCATAGTTTTAGATAAAACAACATAATATTTTTTTTAAAAGAGCAATTGTATTTGCAAATAAGCTTGAGGGCATTTTTGCATATGGCAGTTCTTTGAATTTAAAGTTAATTCTTAAATAAGTGTGTATGACTGCAGGTTTAGATACAGGAAAAAAATGATGATGCACTACAGAATTCTTAGTAAAGGAGAGGAAAAGCAACTACAATGGTAGAAGTTGAACCCAATTCACTGCATTTTTTTCAGGACAGTGCCCCAATGTGTCACGTAAGAGGCAGTCAGGATATATGTCTTAAAGCTAATTGATAGTCACTCCTCTCTCACAACCTATTTCTATACAAATAGGAGGAAAATATAATCAAGTTGACAACACTAAACTCAAGCAAAACAAAGAGAGAGTAATTAGCCTAGTAATCAGCAGTTATCAGGGCAGTATGGAAACATTTCTACTGAGAAATTTCCAGGCATTAAAGCCACTGCACAAATAAACATGCAGGTAAAAGGAACGAGGTCAGCAGTAATAACAGATGACAACTTTTACATTTTATTGGTAACTATTCAACAACAACTATTTTTCACCTTCTTTATCTCATCATTTTAACCAGCAGATGCATTTTGTTTCTGTCTCCACTGAGAAAGATAAATGTTTATTACTGAGAGGAAGGATTTTCACTTTTGTTGTATTTTTAGCTCTGAACACTGCCAATGGCACCGTAAATCTGCCGTGACAAATCCTGGTATAATATCTTAGGTACCCTACCCTCTTGTCTCCCCACCCAGGGAAACATAATTGGGGCTGATCACAGCAAAACATGGAGGCAATCTTTGAAGCTTCAGAGATAGAGATGAATGGGTTGCACCTAGGGCATGTTTGTGCCAATCCCGGTATTGCCTGCTGTCCAGGTATAATATCCTTTTACTCTCTGGAGTTTCTTCATTTGGGCAATAAATGATATAATCATCCTACTTATAGGTGCAAAGAGGAACATTACCTGGCCCGATTAAATTCAAAATGTTTAGAAATCCTTTTTTCATAGATTATACTATATGAGAGTTAGTTGAGCAATAAAAATAAGTACTAACTATTCTCTAATCTACTAGTATGGCCTCTCAATCTAATTTAAATAAATTGATTTAGTTACATATGTATATAAACCCTAAAGAGTTGTTTATTTCAGATCATAAAACAAGACACCACAGATTTTTTAGGACACTACTGTTAATGTGTAGAGTGGAAAATTTCCCATCCTTTATATTTTTATATTCATGAACAGTCATACACAAGAAACTTATTTTTTTAATATTTCTGTGATAGCTTTTCAAGAATGTGCAGATTTACATTTCCTCATCATCTAAACAGACCCAAGCTCAGAAATGATAAACATGTTTATCTCTTTAAAGGGAATTTTTGTTATTTATATCTTTTATTCACAATTGCTGCTGATTTGTCTCCCAGATACTATGTATTTTGTTGTGTTGAGAGAGTAGAGATTGAATAGGTCTTGTTTACTATTCTGTTTTGTGCATAGAAGTCTGTCTGGCATAGAGGTGCTCATTAAATGTTATTTACATGAAGTTTGATAGAAAGTATCATAAATATTACATTCCCTTTAGACTGAGTATATTACATGTAATATAATTTATATATTATATATTATGTTATAATTATACACCCACACACAAGCATTCTCAGGGACATTGAACTTTTACCCTTCCAGGGTAACACTTTGAGTAAGCCCTCAGGCTTTGGGTAGTGTCAACCGGTTTAGAATCTTGGTTTTTTCACTTCTTAGAAGTGAAGCTTTTGGCAAATTAGCCTCTCCAAATCATAATTTTTTTCTACCTTTAAAACAGAGTGGTTGGAAGGATTATGTACTGAAATTCACGTTGAAAGCTAAGCATTGTGTCTGGCACATTGCAAATTTACAATGGTGCCTGTCTTACTATAAATCTTACTTTATCCTCAGATTTGGTTCCAGTGGGAGTATTTCACAGCCTCACTAAGAAATAGCTTAGTTTGTTTTTGGTGCTTGTTCCTCTTAATACTAAAAGGGTGAGCTAAGTGTCAAGAGCTTTCCAAAAGTAAAAATGCCATATTAACAATAAAATAAAAGGCACGAAGTTAAATTTGAATTTCATTTAAACAATTTCTTTTTGTGTAAGTATGTTCTGTATTTTTGTCTGAATGCCCTATCCTAGAGGCTACTCCAAACACGCCATAAGATTCTTCAGTTGTGGAGACTTGGACAATGATGGATCAGGATAGGAGAATCAAAATTGGAAGAGCAGAGTTTAGTCATTTATTTGATCTTATATAGTGATATCTGATATAAAGATAAGTGAGTTTTATTTAATTAATTGGGTATATCACTACGATGATAAATTGACTTGAAATAGCCACTGTATTGTGAAATAGAACAACACTTTATAAAATTATTAAGGAAAATTAGAAAACTAGAAAAAAAATAAAGGTTATTATAACAATATGATCATGGCCAAAGAATAAATGTATTCTTTTAAACAACTATAGAGAATCTAATAGTCTTTATGTATGCTTGAGACTTCAAGATGTCCTTTAAAAATTAAGGAGAGATAAAGACTCTCCTTAGATGAACAAAACCTGAGAGAGTTAATCAACTCTACACCTGCTTTATAAGAAATGCTAAAGAATCCTTCAAATTGAAATGAAAAGATGAGAAACAGCAACATGAAAACATATGAAAGTATAAAGTTCACTGGTAAAGATAAATATATAGATAAATACAGAATGCTGTAATACTGTAACAATGGTGAATAAAACATTTTTAATGAGCTACAGAAGGATAAAAGTACAAAAATAGCTATAAAATATGTGAATAGATATATAATAAAAAGATATAATTTGTGTCATCAATAATATAAGTGTGTGTGGGGAGAAGAAAAAGTGTTATTTTTGTGTATGCAATTGAAGTTAAGAGGTTATCAGCTCAAAATAGATTGTTACAACTAGTAGTTGTTGTTGTCTTTGTTGTTTTAATGTAAGTCCCATGGACCACAAAGGAAGTACTTAGAACATATGCAAATGAAAATGAGAAAGGAGTCAAAGCATGCCAGTAAAGTAAACAAAACATAAAGGAAGACAGCAAAAGAAAAGAGGGACAAAGGATCTACAAGATTGTCAAAAATCAGCAAATCAATAATAGTAAGTCCTTTATTATCAAAAACTACTTTAAGTGTAAATGAATTAAGCTCCCCTGTAAAAAGGCAGACTGACTGAATGGATTAAAAAAAGCAAAGCCAATTACATGTTTTTACAAAAGACTCCTTTTAGATATAAAGACAAAAAAACTTTAAGTCAAAATGGTCACAGAGGACAAAGAAAGACATTATATAATAATAAAATTCTCAATTCACTAGAAGATGTAATGATTATAAATATATACATGCCCAACATTATAGCACATTATATGAAGCAAACATTGACACAACTGAAAGGAGAAATAGACAGCAACATAATAATAGTAGGAGACGTCAATATGTCACTTTTAGTAATGGTTAGAACATCAAGACAGAAGATTAATATGGAAATACACGACTTAACAGTAAAAGACATACACAGGACATTCCACTCGACAGTAGCATGATTAACATTTGTACCAAGTGCATATGGAACATTCTGTACATCACATATAAGATCACAAAACAAGTCTTAACAAATTTGAGAGTTTGAAATCATGCCAAGTAACTTTTCTAATCACAACGGAATGAAATTGGAATCAATAGCAGAAGTGGAAAATCTATAAATATGTAAATATTAAACATCACACTTTCTTGAACAGCCAATGGATCAAAGAAGAAATCAAAGGGGAAATTAGAAAATATAGTGGGACAAATAAAAATGAAAATGCAAAATCCTAAGACCTATGGGATGCAGCCAAGCAATAATAAGAGGGAAATTCATACTGGTAACAGCATACGTTAAAAATGATGAAAAGATCTAAAATAAACAATTTAATGTTACACCTTTAGTAACTGGAAAAAGAAGAACAAACTAATCCCAAAGTTAATAGAAGGAAGGAAATAATAAAGATTAGAGAAGAAATAAACAAAACAGAAACTAGAAAAAAAAAACAGAACAAAATCAACAAAATTAGAGTTGGTTTTTCAGAACATCAACCAAATTGAGAAATCTTTAGCTAGACTGAGAAAACAAGAGAGAAGACTAAATTAAAATAAAAAATGAGAGAGGGGACATAACAATTGATGCCAAAGAAATGAATATAAGAACCACTAAGAATATTATATGCTAACAAACTGGATAACCTAGAAGAAATGGATAAATTCCTAGAAAAATACTTACTGAGACTGAATCATAAGGAAACAGAAAATCTGAACAGACATATAACTAATAAGAAGATTGAATCAGTAGCCAAAATGTCCAACCAAAGAAAAATGCATGACTAGATGGCTCTGTTGGAGAATTCTACTGAACATTTAAAGAAGAATTAACACCATTTTCAAACTCTTACAAAAAAGTAAGGAGAATAGAATGCTTCCAGACTCATTCTATAAGGGCAAAACTACCCTTATACCAAAATCAAAGTCACAACAAGACAAGAAAACTTCAGATCAATATCCCTGATGAATATAGATGCAAAATCTTCATCAAAATTTTTGCAAACTGAATTCCAGAGCACATTAACAGAATCATACAATATGATTGATTATGTTTTATCCCTATGATGCAAAGATGGTTCAACATAAGAAATCCAATCAGTGTGACATACCACATTAGCAGAATGAAGTATATAAAAAAAATCACATGATAATAGATGTAGAAAAAGCACTTGACAAAATTCAACACCATTTTGTGATAAAAACACTCCACAAACCAGGAATAGATGAAAGTTACCTCAACATAATAGAAGTCATATATGAAAAGCCCACAACAGATATTACACTTAGTGCTAAAAAATTAAAAGCTATTGCAACAAGTTCAGGAACAAGGCAAAGATGCTCACTCTTATAACTTCTATTCAACACAGTACTGGAAGTCTAAGCTAGAGCAATTAGACAAGAAAAAGAAATAAAAGGCTTCCACGTTGGAAAGGAAGAAGTAAAATTATATCTTGTTTGTAGGTATCATGATCTTTTATATAGAAAACCCTAAAGATTCCAATAAAAATGTTAGAATTAATAAATTAATTCAGCAAAGTTGCAGGATTCAAAATCAGCATAAAAAATTAGTTTCATTTCTATATGCCAAAACCAGTCTGAAGAGGCTATTAAGAAAATAATTCCAGGGGCACCTGAGTGGGTCAGTGGGTTAAAGCCTCTGCCTTCGGCTCAGGTCATGATCCCAGGGTCCTGGGATCGAGCCCTGCATCGGGCTCCCTGCTCAGCAGGAAGCCTGCTTCTCCCTCTCTCACTCCCCTCCTTCTCTCTCTGCCTTCCTCTCTGCCTACTTGTCATCTCTGTCTGTCAAATAAATAAATAAAATCTTAAAAAAAAACAACAATTCCATTTATAAGATTTTTTTTATTTTTTATTTTTATTTTTTTATTTGACAGACGGAGATCACAAGTAGGCAGAGAAGCAGGCAGAGAGAGGAGGAAGCAGGCTCCCCGCTGAGCAGAGAGCCTGATGTGGGGCTCGATCCTAGGACACTGGGATCATGACCTGAGCCGAAGGTAGAGGCTTTAACCCACTGAGCCACCCAGGCACCCCAACAATTCCATTTATAATCCCATCAAACATAATAAAATATTTAGGAATAAAGTTAACCAAGGAGGTGCAAGACTTGTACAATGAAAACTGCAAAACATTGCTAAAAACAATGAAAAAAGACACAACTCAACTGAAAGATATCTCATGGATTGGAAGGCTTAATATTGTTAAAATGCTCATACTACCCCAAATAATAAGCAGATACAATGCAATTTGTATTAGAATCCTAATGGCAGTTTTTATAGAAATAGAAAACAATCCTAAAATTCACGTGAAATCACAAATGACTCCAAACAGTCCAATCTTTTGAAAGATGAACAAAGCTGAAGGCCTTATACTTCCTGACTTCAAAACACATTACAAAGCTAAGGTAATCAAAACAATATGCTACTGGTATAAAGACAGTTGTATAGAGCAATGAAATAGACTAAAAAGCCCAGAAAAAATAAACACAAAAAACCCTATACATGTATGGCTAAATGATGTTTACCAAAATACACAAAGGGGAAAAAGTCTCTTCAACAACTGGTGCTGGAAAAACTGAACATCCACATGCAAAAGAATGAAATTAGACTCTTACTTTACATTATACACAAAAACCAACTTAAAATGTATTAAGAGACTTAAACGTTCACACTTGAAACTATAAATCTCCTAGAAGAAAACGTAAGGGAAAATTTTCATAACATTGATCTTGATACTGATTTCTTGGATATGATATCAGAAGCATAGCCAACATGAAGCAAAAATTGACAAGTGGGAACATATCAAATTAAAAAATTTCTACGGCAAACAATCTACAGAAAGGAAAAGAAACCTATGGAATGGGATACAACATTTACAAATAACGTATCTCATAAGGGATTAATATTAAACTGTGTAAGGAATTCCTACAACTCATTATTAGCAAAACAAAACAATAACAAAAACTGATTTAAAAATGGACAAATGTTTGAACAGACATTTCTGCAAAAAAGACATGTAAATGGGCAGCAGGCATACAGAAAGATGCTCAACATCACTAATCACAAAGAAAATGCAATTCAGAACCACAATGAGCTATTGCCCCACAACAGTCAGAATGGCCATTATAAAATAAAACAAAACAAAGTAGGTGTTGGGAAGGAGTTGGAGAAATTGGAATCCTTGTGCATTATTGCCATCTATAGAAAACAATATTAAGTGTCCTTAAAAGAAAAACAAACCCTAAAAATGTACTTACTGTGTAATTCAGCAATCCCACTTCTGAGTATTTATCCAAAAGAATAGAAAATAAGATCCCAAAGAGATATTTTGCACTACTAAGTTTATTGCAGCATTATTCACATAGTCATGAGGCTGAAACAAGCTAAATGTCAGATGAATGGAAAAAAACATGGAACATTCATACAAAGAAATATTATTCATTGTTCTTAAAAAAAAGAAAGAAATCTTGTAATATGCTTTGAGGACGTTAAGTGAAGTCAAGCATTCACAGAAGGACAAATATTCTTGATACCACTTGCATGGCAGATGTAAAGCAGTCAAACTCGGCCGTAGAAAGTAGAATGGTAGTTGCCAAGGCTGGAGGAGGGAACTGCTGTTCAATGGGTATAAAATCTCAGTTAGGCAAGATGAAAACGTTCTTCAGACCCTCTGTACAACATTGTCTTTCTAGTTAACAGTACTGTACTCCACATTTAAAAATTTGTTGAGAGGGTTGATTCCATGTTTTGTTTTTTCACCATAAAAAAAAAAGACTTAAGGGTAAGTAGAAAAGGTTAGTTTCCTTCTCATATTCGGTTCCTCTTTTTTAGGGAAGTAAAATTTTCCTCTATTAGGACTTGAGGGTGTTTGCCATGTGATGCTTGTTGAGTCTAAACGGCAGACAGTGACTGTTTACTCTCAGATAATCAAATATGTGTAACTGTAGGCCTTATGACAATATAAAGTGATTTGGTTGCTAATATAAACACATTAGTCACACTCCTTAGTTGCAACTACTGTTATTATTGAATTAACATAGCTCTGAAGAATGGCAAAGTTAAAATCTTCCTGTTTTCTGAAGACTGGAATAATTCACAATGAGCTAAAATATCAGTTTGATGTTTATGGGTGTCATATTCCAGTCACATAATATGATAATAAGGGATGTTTTACTTTGTAGTTGAACTTTAATCAGTCTTAATAATTTTGTTGGTAAAAATGAGCACAAATAGGCACTATTTAATCTAATTATTGTAATAGAACATTTAAGAACAATTAATCTTGTTTAGAAAATAAGAGAGCATAAAAATACATACCAAGTTGTTTCAGACTTAAAGTTGAACATGAAAATTCTAATAAATCAGCAATTTATTGCTCTTTTCTAAGTATAGAGACAACCAATAATTCCTTATATTCCAAAGAATGTAAGGAGAATAATCTCGTTTCGGACTGAGGACAGTCATAGTCTTTCTCTCTAGGAACAGCTTCTTGGAGGACAAGACTGTTATCTGTAGGCAAACACAAGATACTTTTGAAGAAAGAAAAGAAGTATAGACGTTGATATTACAACTTAGTCATTAAAAAAGACCTTGGATTTATCTGCAGTTATTCTTAGACCTGACCTAGCAACACATGAACAGGCTTTTTCTTCTTGTAATCTTAAAAAAGGAGGTTGATGAAGAAAGGGAAGGTAGAAGGGGGATGTAATTTTCTTAGTACAGAAAATTGAAAAGGAGAGGAATTACTTCAAACAATTACAATGCAAAAGATTCCTCCTTTTTTAAGTTGCATGACAGGGCATTGATGAGGTGATTAAAAAAACAAAAACAGCATGATCACAGACTACTAGGAAATTCTCAGCAATTGTTGAAAATAAGACAGATGAGGATAAGATATCAGGTCTGAATTTCACCATATTCCTCTACTAGCTGTGTGACCTAGGACATATTACTTCACTGTTCTTAATTTGGAGGTTTTATTTATTTTTATTTTTATTTTTTTCCCCATCTACAATATGGGATAATAATAGTACTGACTGGATTGTTGTGATCATTAAATGAGATCGTGCATACAAAGCACAGAGTAGAGGTTCAATGAGTCTCAGCTTTTATGGTAAGAAAATATTTCTATTAGCTTAGGTCTCAAACTAAAAAAATGAAGATTAATATGAATACTTGTCCTGCCTATCCATAGCCTAGTTAGTAATATCAATGAGATTATTTATGTATATATTCTCTCTCTTTATAAGATTTAGGTGCTATTACTGCAATTTTATAGAAGTTGGATAGGTTTTTAAAACATAATGGCAAAGACTGTGGGAATAGTACAATAATTTAAATTTTCATACAAAATGCTTTTATGAATGCTTATCCACTTTATTCCAGAACATGGTGAGGTCAAACTTATTCAATTAATTACTACACTGTAGTGCTTGGACTAAGAAAGTTATAAAAATGGACCTTTGCGATATTACTAATAGAAACCACTGTCTTTTCTTCATTTGGATTTATGTCTAAACTTTGAAACACTGCAGGGTCTTCCTTGGATACAATCCATCCACTGGCTCACAGACTATGGCAAATAGGCCTGAGGCTGGATTAGACATTTAGAATAAAGATCCCCATGCCTCATTCTCCCTCTCTGTGCCACTTCCACTCTTGGAGGCAAACTCACTCATGAAATGTTACTTGGCTTTCTGTTTCACAAACAAAAAACTCCAAATCCTTTGTGTGTTTATCATGTCTTATACCAGGATGAATACTCATCTTGCTTTCTGCAGAGATAAATCCCAGTGATGTACTTTATTCAATTAAAAAAATATTTAATGAGGGGCACTTGGGTGGCTCAGTGGGTTGAGTGTCTGCCTTGGGCTCAGGTCATGATCTCAGGGTCCTGGGTTCGAGCCCCACATTGGGCTCCCTGCTTAGTGGTGAGTCTGCTTCTCCCTCTCCCTCTGCTGCTCCCCCCTCCACACTAGTATTTGCCCTCTCTCTCTCACTCAAATAAATAAATAAAATCTTTGGAAAAAATATTTCATGAGTGTTTGCTCTGGGCCTATACTTTGCATTTGATGCAGCAGATAACATAGTTGGACACTATGTGAAGTTCCTGACTACAAAAAGTTTGCATTACAGGGGGTAAATGATGTAGCCAATACAATAATATAAATACAGGGGGTGCAGAATTATACAGAAGCAAAGCCTAACCTAAATTTAGGACTAAAGACAGTGATCATTGAGATATTCAAGGAAGTCATTTCTGAGCTGATGTTTGAAGAATGAGTCAACATGACTCAAGTAAAAGGTAGTGTGGATGTGTTTTAGGGCTACTGGACTTTGTGGTGGAGAGAGTTCTAGGTCAAGGAAATAGCATGCTTGGAGTTCCAGAGTTGAGAGGACTTGGTGTATTCAAGGAGCCAAAAGAACTAGTTTAGGTGGAACAGAGAAGGAAGAGGGGAAGAAGGGATCAAGGTAAGACTGAAGAGAGCTGAAGGCTGAAGACAGAAGGTTGAAAAGAGCAAGTGTCGGATCATAAAAGATCTTGTGAAGAATGTAAAATTTGGATTTTATCATACAAGCAAGGGGGATAGGCTTTGTAAGATTCTATGTACTGGGGTAAAATAATCGGACTTGTATTTTAGAATCTTCAGGTAACAAAATGAAAAAATTAACTGTAGTGACTCACAGCTAGGGTAGGAAGCCCCACGAGGAGGAGTTAGGGTAATTCACCTGAGCCAAACTCATGCCCTGAGCTAGGGCAAGGGCTATAAAGAGCGCCGCAGATGTGAGAGGCAACCAGAGGCTCAGTTGGAATCAGTAATATTGTGTCTGGCCTGGGAAGAAAGTCTGTAAATTCTAGCATGAGCTAGACACAGCAGAATGCTTTCTGGATAGGCATGTCCTTAGCATCCAACCAGTGCTCTCCTCACTCTGAAAATCTGTCAATGTGGACAGACATACTTGAAAATTCTAGCTTTTCCTGCCATTCTTGCATTAGCCTTGGTACAGTCCACCAACTGTTTATTGAGCGTTTCCTGGGTAGAGGGATAGTGTCAGAATGAGTGAGATCCCTTTCTCACAAAGCTAATCGTTTTCTGGGAGATCCTGACAAGTAAGTCAGCAGTAGAGCAAGATAAGAACTATAAATGAAGCATCCGTGGGATTTCAGACAGACCCTTAGCATGTAAGGAAGAGAGCCTGGTGTCAGCTATCTCACTCATCTACCATGTACTGTCAAGCACATCTCCCAGAACTTGAACTGGAGTCACCTGCCTCCTCCAACTACATCTCTCTGCTGTCACTCTGCACATTCTTGGCTTTGCTTCTTTCTGCATCTGGAAGACAATGCCCTCTCTCCTAAGATACACTTCTTAATTCTGCTTCTTCAAAACTTTGGCTTATTGTGGCCCATCAAAGCCCTTCTCTCCAAATGTCTTATATTTAAAATTATAAACAAAAATCTGATAGTCCCATCTAAATATCTTTACATTGGGAACATCAAAAGACCTATGCTTTTGCTGCCCTTGGGCCCTCTGCCAACTTCTGGTCTAATTATAAGACTGGGTTAAATAAAAGCCCATTACAGTCACATGGTCCAGAATTTGGCTACAAAGAACTGGGGCTCTTTGCAGGAGATGGAGGTATGTGTGTAGCAGTCTTCCTTGGGGTCAAACTTATTCAATATATAACACAGAGAATCATAGCAGAGCCATGCGATAGCCAATATAAAGTACATGTGCGGAGGGGGGAGTATGTGGAGCCAAAGAGGTTGAAAGAAGGAAAAATGTCTCAAGGTAGATGATATTTAGGTTGATTCTTGAGCGAAAAGAAGGATGGAGAGGGGTAAAAAAGGAAGCAACCTTGTTACTGGTCATTTCCATTGTGAAGGCATGAAGGAGTGAGAAACCAGGCACCTTCAGGAAATAGGGAAGTCAACATGGCTGATTGTTCTAGCTTTCAGTCAGCTAAGGAAATGTAAACACTTGGCTGTAGGAGGGTTTTTCAAACAGGACTCTGTGACCCTTAGGGAAGGGGTTCAGTTGCTGGAATGGAGCCACAGACACTAGCAAATTTTCACCTCCTTTGTTTTCAAGTAAAGAGAAAAATAAAAAAGAAACAGCATTTTTTCTTTTGTATTTTATGTCCTGGGCCTGCCGTAACCAAATACCACAAACTGGGTGACTTAAAAACAACAGAAATCTCTTTTCGCAGTTCTCAACAGTCAAGGTGTTGAGGGCACCTGGATGGCTCGCTCAGTTGGTTAAGGAGCTGACTCTTGACTCTTGATTTCATTTCGGGTCATAATCTCAGGGTCCTGAGATCAAGCCTCTACTGGGGCTCTGCACTCTGCTGGAACCAGCTTAAGATCCTCTCTCTCCCTCTGCCCTTCCCTCTTGCACTCTTCCTTGCTCACGCTCTCTGTCTTTCAAAAAAAAAAAAAAAATTAGGTGTTGGCAAAGTTGGTTCCTGCTGTAGACTTTATATAAGGGAGAAACTCTTCTAGGCTTCTCTCCCAGCTTCTGGTGGCTGCCTGCAAACCTTAAAATTCCTTGAACCACAGCTGAATCACTCCAGTCTCTGCCTCCATCCTCAAATGATCTTCTAATAAGGACACCTGTCATGAGATTTATGACCCACTCTAATACACGATGACCGCCTCTTAACTTGATTATGTATGCAAAGACTCTATTTCCAAAAAATGTTACATTCACAAGTGACGGGTGGTGTGACTTCAACAAATCTTTCTGGGGGACACAAATCAATCTATGATAAGCCATACTTCTTAAACGAGAGTCCTTGACTCTCTAGGGAGTGATTTGGTCATTGCAATGGACTCATGGAGACAACCAAGTTGTAGCCTTCTTTGTTTTTAAGGGAAAGGAAAAGGGAAGGGATATAGCAGGTACTGCATGTACATATGCATGTGTTGCTATTGAATACTTGTTGATTTCCTTTGGTCTTCAGACATGTTTTTCTTTTGATGGTTGCTAGAAGCATCAAAGTAGCAAGTTGGCCTAAGGATGTGCCTTATGTAGACTCTCCTGTTTTATTGCATACGCTATGCCAGCCAGGTCATTCATATGAGAAGCCTGAATGAAACCATGAGAACAACATAAGCACTGTGTCAAGTGGAAGGAGAACAGTTGTAAACGTAGAATGTAGAGGAGTGCTTCTGAAGCCTATCGCCTCAGAGCTTCCAGCCCTCTGATGTAACTGCTGACAGCGAGGCTACGCATGAGAGACAAACCACAGCAGTGTGTCACCACACAAAGAGAGGTAGCTCAAGTCCAGAAATGGTCTCCAATGAAAACAAAGGCACTCCAAGAAACATAAGTCTGAGAAGCACAGTCCCAGAAGTCATGGGCCTTATGAGCAGTTTCTATAAAATACGCTCTTAGGCTAGCATAAGGGGATTAGGAGGGATGCCCAGGGTCTGCTCCCATCTGATTTTCCAGGAAGTGTACCCTGTCTGAGCAGTAGCTCTGTGGCATTAAGGGTTTTCCCTCTGAGGGCTGCTCACAGAGCAAGTCATAGCATAAATACCAAATTAGATGACAGTAATCCTCGTTGACATGCAAAGTGTGCCAGTCTCACAGCTGGTCCTCGGCAACACAACATAAATTCTCCTATCTCTGAAGGAGATTAATCTCCGTTTCTAGTTCATAAAGATGTTATTGGTAGATATTTTGGCTCTCAGAAAAGAATATGCCTCAAAAACTCAAGCAACCAACTTCTGTTAGAAAATGGCTCCCCAGAGTGAAAGAGATAGTGATATTTTATTTCTAAGCAGAGTTTTCTGTACAATATTCTTAGAAGGGCCATCCAACTATAGGCTTTTACTGAACAATGTTCAGTCTCATCAATAATATATTGATAATTTTATAGCAGGATGCGTGAGCATCATTCTGGAAAGGGGGCAAGACAAAAGGGGGCAAGGAGGACATCTCTCACATCCAGCTCCCTGTGTGACATTCTCACTTGGATAGGGAATAGCCTTCTCAAACTGAACATTTCTAACACTGACAAATTTCCTACAGAAGGGCTTTTTCTGAAATTTTGCAAACTCATTCTTCCATTTTCTCAGGCCATAAATCTTGGAGTCATCCTTGACGGCTCTCTTTCCGTGAAAGTAGTGTATAATCCATCAACTCCTTCCAGCTCTCTAGCTTTGTTCTTTTTGGTTTAGGAGTGGGAGAACTCAGCACTAACATCCCTATTCGAAACCACCATTTTCCTCACCTAAACTCTCGAAACCTTCTGGAGGCTTTTCCTGCTTCTATACATGGCCCCAGCAGGCTTTCTGGCACGGGAAACCAGAGTCCTTTCATAGCCCATGTCAGACCATGGGGCTCCTGAGCTCGGAATCATCATCTGACATTTTGTATTGCTCAAAGTACGCTCCAAATTCTTCTTGTGGTCTCTGGGGTCCAGTGGGATTCCCCTATCATCCCTTTCACTCGGATCTCTCTAGTCCCATCATCCTTTGCCCCAAACCCCCTGGCCTTCTCTGCCCCATTCACATCCACTCCTTGTTTTCCTGCTCTGTTTTGGATACTCCAAAGCATGTGCTTCCCTCAGCTCTTGAGTATTCTAACTGTTGGGGTCTCATTGTCACATGTCTGACTCCCTCACCTCCTTAGACCTCTCATTAGGCCTTCACTGCGCATCCGTAGTGGGACGGCAATTCCTTCCTTTTCCTTCTGTGTTTTATTTTCCCTCACCCTATTTTATGTTTCTTCTTAGAAACATAAATATTTATTGTCACCTTAACATTTTCTATATATGTGTTTTTTGGTCCATTCATTTCCTGTCTACTCACTCGAATGTAAGCAGAAACTTGATTTTGTTCATCACTGTATCTCATTCTTTAGTAACTACAGTAGCACTTGGCACAGAGTAGAAGCTCAGGTTTCTTGAAAAAAGTGGATAGGGGAATTATTGGTTAAGTAAATAAATATATAAAAGGGAATTTCATACATTTGCTAAAATTGATTATTTCCTCCTCTATTTTAGTGCAACAGAGACATCTAAAGGTGTAAAGAAGACTAAAAAGGCAAGGCTAACATGAGAATATTACAGTGGTTGCTGTAGTATGTATTAGAAAATACCTACAAATCTATGAGCCCTGTTCCTATTAGTTGAAGAAGTAAATAGCCTAAAACACAACCTTAGAGGTTAACCATTTACGTAATTGTACAAGGCAAATAGAAATTTAATCAACGAAAGGTTTATAGCCATGGTGCTTTTATTTGAATATTTCTGTAACTGATAGATATTGACCAAGTGGGAATCAAATGCATGTAAGGTGCAGTTTGAGGAGGCAGAGCAAATCCTTGCCTTCAAAAGATTTCAGCTTGTTAAGGGGACAAAACATGAAGCACATGAGGTAATCCAGAAACAGCCCATCTGAATATCACAATGAAAATAACATAAGGAAGAATTAAACCAATAAATTCTTAAGGAGCTGTCAAAGAAAGAAGTTATCAGCTCTCTCAGGTGCATTTTGAGTCCCTCAAACCAAGGTATACATAATAATGCAGTATGTGAGAGTAAATGCACATTGGGGAGGGAAAAACGTGGATGCATTGATTCAAAATGCATTTATGGAGCCCTCACTGATAGCAATCATATGCTAGACACTGGGTAAGAAAACAAAATACAGCCTGTGTCCCCAGTCTATGGTGAATTCCACCTCCATCAGTGATTTCGTAGCAATGGGAAGTATTCAGGGGTTGGCATTTGACCAGAGTCCTACGAGAGCACAACAGAAGGGAAATTGCCTCTACCTGGGAAGGAGCAAGACTGGGCCAAAATGTCACTGCAACTGAAACTTACAGAATGAAGAGGCGCTGGCAAGAAAATAAAAGGTGGGAGCGTGAGTGTGTATGCATGTGTGTGTGCATTCATTCCAAGAAGAGAGGCAGCAAGTACTGAGGTGAGGAGGCAAGAAAGAGGTATCGTGTGGGGGAAGCTAGGAGCAACTGGATGCTGATCTCTACAGAAATCAGAAAAAAGGAGTCACAGGCCAGATTAGGAAAGGCTTTGTTAACATGGCTGGAGAGCTTGAGGATATTTCTTTTTAGTTTTTCCTTCCTTTCTTCTTTGCTTGCTTGCTTGCTTCCTTCCTCTTTCTCTCTCTTTCCTTCTTTCTCTCTCTCTCATTATCTTAACCATTTTTGATTGTACAATTTAATGTCATTCAATACAGTGACCATGTTGTGTAGCCACCACCATTAGCCATCTCCAGAACCTTTTTCTCACCGCAAAAGGAAGCTCTGTAGGCATAAAATCATTGCTCCTTCTCACAGGCCTTATTTTTAGAAATTGAAGTGATATGTGGGATATAAATTGGAATAAGAGAGGTAAATCACAATAATATTGCAAATCAGATTTCAGTTGTTATGTTTTAAGTTGTGTTTTTAAGCTATTTTTGAGGAAAAATCATTTTATGTCAACTTTATATTCAATGGGAT
The DNA here is from genome assembly GCA_004024625.1 of Mellivora capensis. Lineage (NCBI taxonomy): Eukaryota > Metazoa > Chordata > Mammalia > Carnivora > Mustelidae > Mellivora > Mellivora capensis. The sequence continues at coordinate 92,448 of PISX010002245.1, read as the reverse complement.
TGTAAGAAAAGTGCCATTTTTAAGCTAGTATAAGCAGAAAATCATATTTAAAAGCTTATTTTTATGCAATCATAGTCTTCAACTTGTTTTCCCTAGAGAGCTATTGCTTTTTAAAATAAACTAGGCTAGTTTGGTGGAAAAACATTTTGATAAGATTTTGAAAAGACACATATCTAATTTTATAACGAGGAATCTGGATTTCTGCCAGATTTTATTTGATGTAAATTGGTTTTGATTAAAAATTCGGTTACCCAGTCTTGTTTTTGGAGTGTAAAAGTAGTTAAGCTAGTTCAATTGAAAATTCATATTTATAAACTGTTTGTGAAGACTCATATTTTCTGATAAAAATTTAAGAATATTCTTTGTTTTAAGCCATTTCTAATTACTAAATACTAAATTTTTAATTTACTAATTACTAAAAACTAAAGTTTTAAGCCATTTCTAATTAAAATTTATTTCCATGAGGTGTTTGTATTAGAATGCATGTATCCAAGGGCTCCTGGGTGGCTCAGTGGGTTAGAGCCTCTGCTTTCGGCTCAGGTCATGGTCCCAGGGTCCTGGTATCGAGCCCCGCATCGGGCTCTCTGCTCAGCGGGGAGCCTGCTTCCTCCTCCTCTCTCTCTCTCTCTCTCTGCCTACTTGTGATCTTTATCTGTCAAAATAAATAAATAAAAATCTTAAAAAAAAAAGAATGCATGTATCCAATCCCATTTGGTAAAACTTACTTTATTTCAAACGTGTATCTAAAAATACTTGGTGATTAAGCAGATATAGAATGGGGAGGACAGAAAGAAGTTAACTTAGGATTCTAAGTAAAATAACCACTTCTATTAAAATGCAATTCTTAGGATCATAAATAATACATAGCATCATGAAAATTTAGATTGGGATATTCTTTATGACTTCTATGATTTTTTCATTCTTTCCTAACTTATCTTCCATTTTTTGTCTCATTTACAGATTTCTCCCTCTTGTTGCTTCTTGGACAGTCCCGGTTTCCATCCTTATTTTTCCTCTTTTTTTTCTTTAATCTCTTTCCCTCAATGGCTAGAGTTGACTCTGATGGATTTGAGTATCTCTCTCAGGTTACCCCGTGGTCAACAACTTAAAGTTTCCTTGATGCCCAACTTTGTATTTTTTGACTCGGTTGGACATCTTCGTCAGAATGTCCATGAATGACCCTGAGAATCTGTGCAAATAACGTGTCAAAATTCTCTCTTATTATCCTCCAAAACTCCCCTTCTTTTGAGTGCTCTTTTCCATCACTACCTACTTTATGTGGTTCTCACTAAGGTATTAAGTCCAAAGAGCTTCTGTGATGTCTTTCATATTTATTCCCTCTTCTATTTCCCCACCAAATCTTTGTATGTCACGATCTCAGTATTCATGAACAGAGCTCTACCTTCTTACCTTTCTCTATTTCTTTCCTGAATTTGTCCCACCAAATCTATTTTATTCATTGTAGCTAGAATGGTCTTTGTGAAGTATGACTGAGTAGTCCAAAAATTTTTTCGTGCCACTCTGCAGGGAGGAGAACCAATGCACCAAACTGGTCTCATACCTTAGTCCAAAACCTAGTTCTTCCTCTTGTATTCCACATTTCATGAGATGGCATCCACAACAGAACATACGTAGCTATGTACTGGTTTTGCTCCTTTTCCTCACCACCTAGGATAGTATTTGTCATCTAACAGGCACTAAGAGAGAATTTCTGAATGACTTTTTAAATTAACATATAATGTATTTTTAGTTTCAGGGGTACATGTCTGTGAATCATCAGCCTTGCACAATTCACAGTGCTCACCGTAGCACATCCCTCCCCAGTGTATATCACCCAGCCACCCTATCCCTCCCCCTCCACCCCCCAGCAGCCCTCAGTTTGTTTTGTGAGATTAAGGGTCTCTTATGGTTTGTCTCCACCCCCAGTCCCATCTTGTTTCACTTTTCCCTCCCTTTCCCCCCATTTTGCCCTGCCTCTCAAATTCTTCATATCAGAGAGATCATACGATAATTGTATTTCTCTGTTTGACTTACTTTGCTTAGCACAGTATCCTCTAGTTCCATCCATGTTATCACAAATGGCAAGATTTTGGTTTTTTGATGGCTGCATAATATTCCATTGCATCTATATACCACATCTTCTTTATTCATTCATCTTTTGATGGACATCTGGGTCCTTTCTATAGTTTGGCTATTGTGGACATTGCTGCTATAAACATTCAGTGCACGTGCCCCTTTGGATCACTACATTTGTATCTTTAGGGTAAGTACCCAGTAGTGTGATTGCTGGGTCATAGGGTAGCTCTATTTTCAACTTTTTGAGGAACTTTCATACTGTTTTCCAGACCAGCTTGCATTCCCACCAATAGTGTAGGAGGGCGCCCCTTTTTTGAATGACTTTTGGCATCTTCTTCCATCTCTAAGTAATCAAGTTTTATATATTTTATATTCCCCAAATGTTTCTATTTTTCCTTTCTAAGCTTTCTACCACCAATATGCTCAGCTATCCTTATTTCTTGCTGAGGGTATATGTCAATAGCCTTCTTACTGATGACTGTTTTACCTTATGAATAGATAAAACCATGTTATTTTTCTGTTTAGAACTCATCAGTGGTTCCTGGGATCAGGTCCTAGACTTTTAGCCTTGAATCAAAACTCCATGATCCAGCATGTGCCCACTTCTACAGGTTTATATTTTCCCACTCCCTGCCTTATCTTCATATTCTGCCTTATGAAAGTTATAGCCTTCCTCTGTCCATTCCTCCCAACCAACTGTCTCAATTTGTCCAGGACTGAGGGGGTTCCCAGGACACAGAATTTTCAGTGATATTTGGGAAAGTAAGGGGAAAAACAGGATGACCCTAAAACACTTGAGGCAGTTTCCAGCTACTATACATTTAGGCCATAAGTCAACTCTCCCTGGAATTTGATTTCTTCCCCTCTTTGTCTAAGTGTCACTGATCCTTGAAAATTATGCCAGAAGGCACTATAGTTAGCTCCCCATTAACCTTGGGCCAGGGGAATCAGGCAATGACTTCTTCCCAAAATGCAAACCCTGGCATGTTTCTCTTTAAATTCCTAGAAACTTTTTATTGCTCAATTTTTTTTAAAGATTTTATTTATTTATTTGACAGAGAGAGATCACAAGTAGGCAGAGAGGCAGGCAGAGAGAAGGCGGGGAGCGGCGGGGGGGGGGGGGGGGGGGGGGGGGGGGGGGGGGGGGGGGGGAAGCAGGCTCCCTGCTGAGCAGAGAGCCCGATGAGATGATGATGCGGGGATTGATCCCAGCCAGGACCCTGGGATCATGACCTGAGTAGAAGGCAGAGGCTTTAACCCCTGAGCCACCCAGGTGCACCATACTGCTCAATTTTTAAAAGCAATTAATACATATGCATTAAATGAGTAAATTACTCCCAACAGAATAAATTCTAAAACTTAGACAATTTGACTTTCAAAACCTCCATGAATAAGCCCATTTTAACAATTAATTCATTTCTTTCTTTTAGACTTGATGTAATTATTTAATTTATGTAAGATTTATTGAGTGTCTACAGTTTTCAAGGCTTAATTGTCTTCTGTATTACTTTCTATTATTTACTCTCAATGGAATCTTTTTTTTTTTCAATCTTTTTTTTTTACCTTTTATTGTAAGACCATACTCAAAATATACTTATCTATATTTTTACCTCTCCAAATTCATTTTATTTGCTGAGGTTCAGATTAGCTGCAATTTTCTCTATGAAAACTGATTTGATTAGCAGTCCAAAATAATTTCTGTAATCTTGGACTACATATTGCTTAGGTCTTTTTTACATTCCTTGATACTTTTTGAGTTGTGCGGTATTATTTGTACTCTTTGTCTTTTCTTCCTTACTAGATTGGAAGTTCTAATCTCTTTATCTTCATCATGTAATTCAGTGTCTTGTGTATTCATGAATTAAATATTAATTTGTGTTTTATGAATATAACTTAAGAATGTGGCATAATTTTTGAAATCCAAATGAATAGTGAAAATGTCTATGCCCATTGAACATGGAAATTATTATTTTCCAGACTATCTGGTGAGAGGTAGGCAGATTTAAAAGCATTTTAAATTTGTTTTTCTAGCTATGAATTAGGATATTTCTTCTATAGGTCACTAAGTGTAACCTTGACAACCAGCTTTCCTGTATTTATGTAAAAAAATAATTTATACAGAAATGTTTTTTTTATTTTTTAGCAACTCAAAGTCAAATACACTTTCTTTGAATTTAAAATTGCTTCAACTTACTAAGTTTCTGATTCTTTTTTATAAATTGTTGCCATGGAAACAGTGTTTCAGATGTTTTGTCTTCCTTCTAATTTCACATTTGCTATCATGCTATATATATAACTCATGCATACACACATACGCACACACACACACACGAAACAGACCTCTTTGCTGTGGAGATCAAGGTTAATGTTTCATAATGTGAATATATAACCCTTTATACTAGTGGCTAACATTTGGAAAATAACTGGGGAACAGCAGAACACTTGATTTAAAAATATTTAATAGAGGTAATTTATAAACTGAAAAACAAAATGATTTTTGTTTCACTAAAATATTATTTTCAAGTATTCAAGTATATAGTTCTGTTATTTTGAAGTGCTTTGTGAATTTGCCCTTGCCTTTTAGATTTACTCCTGTAAGTAATTGCCCCTTCAAGACATGTCAGTTCTATTAAGGGCCTTCACTCCTCCCTCCCTGAATTCCTAGTGTAGCCTTTGTACCTTTCTCACCCATACAATGAGATGGCAGAATCTATCCTTTCCCTTCTGTATTGCCGTATAATTATGCTCTTAATCCCTTTCATAAAGACATTGATTTGACTGTTTATTTTTCTTTTAGACTAAGAATATGTCACCATCACCATGTAAAATGCACAGAGCCAAGGATAAGATGTGAAGAATCCTGACTGGTAGCCGTTGTGTTGAAATACGAGTTTCCAGCATTCAGAGAAATCAGCAAGGATTAATATCTGCTAGGCTTTTTCTTTAAAAATCAATTATGTGACCAACAGCTCAGCTTCATATCCTCCACCTGGGTCAGCAAATCTGTTATCATTCAAAATCTTACCTCTTACATGCTTTATGCCCTGGAGTGAATCTCAGGAATGTGAGTTCTGCACCTTCCCCCACAGCTAATTCCTACTGCAGGGTCGTGATGATCATGAATATTTTCAGAAAGACTACATACGTAAATGACCTCAAAATTAATTATTCCTTCTATGAGTGGCTTTCCGAGTAAACCGAATTAACTTAATTGCTCAATTCATTTACTCAGATAACAGACATAATGTTAATACCTTCCCTAAAAAAAGCTCTAAGGAGTTTTTAGCATAGTAGGGTATATAAGATGGAACCAAATAGTATAGTAAGTGAAAACTTGATAAGCATCACAAAAATATTCAAAAACATTCTTAGGAATTCAGTGGTTCACTTCTGACTGGGAGGATCATGCAATAGTATGAGCAAGGACGGGGAGGTAACACAATGCCTAGCCTTGAGGCTTGACAGAGTATTCGTGCCAATTACAGACATGACAAGTGAAGAGGAATTGCTGGTTCAGAGGATATCCTCTCAGATAGCCTTTTAGACATGTTAAGTTTGATTTGCTATGAAAGAGCCAGGGATATCTCTCTAGCATGCAGCTACAAAAGCAAAGCTGAAGTTCCAGAAAGAGACTAGACGACAATATACAAATATGACGGTCAAGTGCACTGACAGGCTGTTTGGAGTTTTAGGGACCGATGAATTATGAAAGATGACAATATTAGGATTCATAAGAAGATGGTATAGAGGTTACTACAGAAATAGAGAACAACAAGCAAACAGACAAATCCAAACCAAACCAAACTAAAACAACAGCAATAACAAAATGACCAAACAAAAAACAAACCTACCAAAACTCTGGGAATATTTGAAGACAATAAGAAAAAGTCAGGATGAAAAGCGTGGGACTAGGGGCAGCTGGATGGTACAGTTGGTTAAGTGTCTAACTCTTGGTTTTTGCACAGGTCATGATCTCAGTGTCCTAGGATGAAGCCCTGCTTCCAGCTCTATGCCCAATGGGGAGTCTGTTTCAGGATTTTCTCTCTTTCCTTCTGCCCCTCCCTCTGCTCATGCGCATGGATGCACATGCTCTCTCTCTCTCTCTCTCTTAAAAATAAATAAATCTTAAAAAAAAAGGAATAGCATGAGAATATAGTATGATGGGAGTCAACAAATGTTGTGGAAAACATACAGGAAGAAAAGGGTTTGTCACCTCCTCAGTTGGAGGAAAAGAACGAAGAAGTGACACTTGGTTATAGTTTAGAGATCGGATTGGCTGAACTACAGGGGAAAGAAGATTGTATGGGACTACAGGCTAAATGAAGGAGCAAGTATGAACTATCATTTGAAAAAGTTTCAGGGTGCCTGGGTGGCTCAGTCATTAGGTGTGTGGCTTCTGCATAGGTTGTGACCCCAGGGTCCTGGGATCTAGCACCACATGGGGCTCCCTGCTCAGCAAGAAGCCTGCTGCTCCCTCTCCACTCCCCCAGTTTGTGTTCCCTCTCTCGCTGTGTCTCTCTCTCTGGCAAATAAATAAATAAATCTAAATAAATAAATAAATGAAAAGGTTTCGATGAAGAGAGAAAAATCTAGTAGACTTGTGTGAGCAGCAGAAATTGGAAGACCACAGAGTTTTGTAATGATCAATTGAAAATAGAGAATTATATTCTTACATTTTTAAACTCTGATTTCTTTCCTGGCTGTAATGTATCAATATGGTGCTGTTTGCGTTTTTGTAAGATTTGTGCCATTCTGTCACGCTTATTATTATTATTATTGTGTGTGTGTGTGCGTGTGTGCGTGTGTGTGTATGTGTGGATACAGTTTACATTGTATCATGAAATGGCCTATTTGCAGGATGACCACAACAGATCTTAAAGCCTGGCCAGTGTGCCAGCTAGTAGACTGCAAAGGGAGGGAACATCTTCATGTTTATGTAACATAAGAAATTGTAATGACTTTAATGGGCCAAGAGTTGGCAGCATCCCCTCTATACTTTAATATTATTTATTTATTTCTAAGTATTTCTTTATTGAATTCAAAGAATTTATCTTTCCACTCTTTATTCATTTGATATGCAGCTTTTCATTGTAAGAATTCCAGATTTTTTTTCAGTGAGAATCCAAAAAATATTTTTATTCCACCCATAAGAGATTATCTGTGTTAAGATATCTATGCAATCTGGGCACAAAAATCACATTCACAAAACATAAGGAAGAACTGAAAAAAGAAAAGGAAACATTCTGTCACATTTCTCTCATTTTGCTCATAGAATATATAAGGGTTTAATAAAAATCAATTAAAAATTTTCTCCCAGGCTTCCGGCACCTGAGAAAATCATGGAAGTCTTTAGAACTTTGGTGAAAGATTTTTTAAAATCTTAGAAAATGGCTTTATTAAGTCAGTTTGTCTTCTGTGTAACCTGAAAGCAGCTTCCTTCGCTCTTTGAAGCTTCCATCAGGCACCCTGCCAGGTGCGACACAGACCTCATTCCAGGAGCTGAGATCTTCTCTCATTGTGTTTGTGCTTCAGGGCACGTTTCAAAACTGATAGATCAAATTCTTGGTTCAGCTAGTCTTTAAAAAACAGGCAATTTATAAATGAGCTATTTTAGCCCTGAGAAAGAAGTATTTGTTGGATCATTACTTATGGAATGTCCTGATCTTTAATTCTCTGCATAACATATTTTGTACAGTTCCTGAATCCTGAATTATCAAGTGGATTTTATAGAGAAGGAAAGAGAATGAGAGAGTAGTTAAAAATTTTTTGTTTTGATTCTTTTTCAATCTGTCAAAGCAAATATTGGAGACCCTTAAAAATCTATTTTGGAGAAAAGTCTTTAAAAAGTGCAAATTTAGAAAATCCATGAAGTAATTACATATCGTATAAATTCTGACAGCCCTCGAAGGTGTGTGACTTGAGAGGAAAAGAGGCCATGATGGAAAATATTCTATGCTTTTTTTCTTCTCAATGTAAGACAAAGCAGGTTCCAACAATGTGTTTAAAGGTTAAAATGTTCATAAATTTAAAAATCAAGGAAAATAAAATGAACCTTGAAAAGAATTCTAATATTTTGTTTGGAATCTCTTTAAAATAGAAAAACAGATAAAAACTATTTTTTTTCTTTAAAAGGAATGAAATGACGCAGAAACACCTTGGATCATTTATAATAAGAAGTAGGTGCATCAGAGGCTAAATTCTGTAAGTTTCTCTAACTCTTTTGAATTTTAGAATTCTAGGATAGCTCTAAAATCCTCGTTGCTTTGCCTAATACAAGTGCTGTGAGAACCAGAGATTTGTCTGCTTCTAGAGACCAATGTACTCTTAATTTTTTTCAAGTATATTTTACTGTAATATTACCTATAACTGTGAAAATCTGTTTTATTTTTATATAGGGACAAGATCTCCAACCTAGTATGGAGCTTCAAGAATAATTTTTATAATAGATTCTGTATATTATTCAGGACACACAGTTTTGTTTTAACACTTTAAACAGTGTCTGGGGCTCCTGGGCGGCTCCGTCAGTTTAGCACCTGCGTTTGCTCAGGTCATGATCCCGGGGTCCTGGGATTGAGCCCCATGTTGTGCTCTTTCTCACTATCTCTCTCTCTCTCTCAAATAAATAAATAAAATCCTTAGGGGGAAAAAAAAAAACTCAAACCGTGTCATTGTTGCAGTTGAGTTGCTCCTGTCACTTTTGAGCAGTAACTGTACAATATTTGGTTATGAGTCATTTTCCATCACATAAACCTGTATTGTGAGGCAGAGTTTTGCCAATATAACAATGAGTTACTCAAACCTAAATATTTTTAAGGAAAGCCAAAAACATTTTTTTTAAATCACAATTTATTGAAAGAATCATCTCTAGGCCACCGCTAATTGCTCTTCTTTATCTTTAGTAGCTTCTCATTGTTATTAGTATCTGAAATTCTCAAACCATTGAAACTTCCAGAACTTTTGAACCGAGACATGATATTTTTATTCCAGTCACTGGAAGCTTAGTCTTGAATATTATTTGGGGAATTCATCTAAGATTAGTTACAAGGTTTTAAGATTCTAAATAAATTCCTGACCCCTAAACAGCACAGTTTTCTTGGCAGCAAGTCTAATAAAAGGCCTATAAGAGGAAATAAATTAAGGTAGAAAGAGGGCATTTGCATATTTTTAATGTTTAGTCTCTCTCTTGGCCATATTGAAAAATTTGGACCAGCACATTTCCAGTAACATTTAAGAAGAAAAGTGTTTTCTTTCTCACTTTTAAACTTCTTTTTAATGTTACTGCTTCTTTTGCCTTTTAGATACTTTCTTTTTTCATAGAATCTTTCAATTAATTTGTTCCTTAGATTTCTTCTTTGATTCTTAACAAATTTTCATGTGATTTAAGTTCATTGAGGTTTTTCAGTGCTTACTTAATAATTAAGCATATACCAATTTTGTTACCTGAAGTTTCTGAAACTATTAAAATGTCTGTATTACCTAAATTTCAGATTTGGATATCAAAACTTGAGTGGATAAAGTAGATTTATAAGTTCAACAAGCATTTACTGGATCACTACCATGTTCAAGGTTTTAAGTTTAATGCCACACATACAAATAGAAAAATAGTTACACAAGAACTTATTATGTATGTAGTTGGGATATTGTACCTGAAATACAGTTAGAATAAATTAACTGCCAACATGTAAGGGTTTTAAACGGTTGAGAGGATTAGAAAAGACAAATCTGAAGGAGGTGAAATTTGAACTGGTGGTCTTTAGGGATAAGTAGAATTGATGTGATGTCTGGGAGGGAGAAAGAGGTAGCAGGATTCCTGAGAACAGATGAAGTGTGAGTAATGCCTCAAAAGAAGAAAATGGTAGGAACACATTTATAGCTTCGCATAGCTGGATTATTAAATATTCATGGGGGATCAGTGGGATATAAAGCAGGGAAAGGAGGAAGAGGCCACTTTGTAGAGGACTCTAATATCTGATTGCAAGGACCCAAAGAGGTAATTGAGTGTCCTTAAAAAGAGACCAGGTAATTTAAAAAAATAATAATTGGACATTGGCATTTTCAGTGGTTTAGAGCAGAAAAGCCTGTAGGCGAGAAAGCAATTTATGAGGATTTACAATAAACATTATGGTTTAAGTGGGATTGAAAGGCATTATGGACACGGATTTTATGGGCTTTTCAATTGTGTGAATATGTCATAAATGATCAAAGGGCTGTGCCTTGGTGAATAGAAGCAAATAGAAGCACCTTAGAAAGAGATAGATAGGTCAGAAGAAGGAATTAGTTCTGATGGAGTAAGTGTAGTTTTCTTTGGTCCTAGTAACTTTGTGGTTGCAGTGGAAGCATCCAACAGACAAATGTCTAATACCTTGTTGTAAGCATAGGCCTTGAGCTTGGCAAAGAGGTCGCAGGGACTGGAGATACATCCACATGAGAGAGACATTTCCATAGACAAGATTGATAAGGACCATGAGATGAGAACAGGGTTGTGCACTCCGAGGGACAGAGAAGACCATGAGATGAGAACAGAGTTGTGCACTCCGAGGGACAGACTGAGGGGAAGACATGTATACTCACAGGACAAACCTTGAGAAATAGACTTAAATGGGGGTGGAAAGAAAGTAAATGGAGTAGCAGAGCAAAGCAGAAAAGAAGTAGGAAAATTTTATGGGGGAAAAATTCAAATGAGTCTCTCATAGAGGTGAGGAATGAAACTGTAGGGGGAATAAAGATGAAAACAACTGGAAAAGCTCTCTGGCCTTGGAGATGAGGGGGCCATGGATATCTTAGTAAGAGGAGTTTCAGCAGACAGGCAGAAGGGGAGATAGACCACGGGAAGGGAGTGGAAGAAAGCCACAGAATTAGAGGATGGGAGAAAGAGGATAATTGGATAACCAAGTACTTAAAAGACGGAGTGATCCAGAGTACAGGCAGCTGAGTTGTATATCAGAGCACCATTTCTTTTTCAGGAAAAAAAAAAAAAAAAGAAAGAAAAAAAAAGTGACTCTGAGGAGGTGTGTGTGTGTGTGTGTATTAAAGGGCATTTGTTTGTTTTTTTTAAAGATTTTATTTATTTATTTGAGAGAGAGGCAGTGGGGAGCATGAGCGAGGAGAAGGTCAGAGGGAGAAGCAGACTCCCCGTGGAGCTGGGAGCCTGATGCGGGACTCGATCCCGGGTCTCCAGGATCATGACCTGAGCTGAAGGCAGTCGTCCAACCAACTGAGCCACCCAGGCATCCCTTAATGGGTGTTTTTTAATGGGTGTTTTTTCTTCTCCAGTGCTGGCCCTATACAGGAGATCTCAATCTCAGCAAAGTAGGGGATAAGGTCCTGCTGAGATTGATAATATCTGGATGAGGTTAAGGATTTGTGTGAAAGGTTTCTAAAGGTGTTATAAGAAGCATCAATCTAGGACTAGAGTGAAGTGATATGTTACCTCTTGACTTCGGTCAGTTATTTTTCCACTTAATTCTTGTTAGAGACTTCTGACTATGCTCAAAATAGAAATAATCAAGTAATTTTTTTAAGCGATTCCTAACAGTGAAAAGATTATGTAAGTTTACTAATAAAACATCTTTTTTTTTCTTTTTTGGTAACTTTGACTAGACTTCAAAAATAATTTTCGCCTCAGTTTATTCTATAGATATGCTCTCTGTGTTGATTTAATTCTTAGAATAGATGAAATCACATATTAGCAGTATTAAAGAAATTAACCATATTTATGATTATCCATTTAAATATGTGGTCCATATTTGTATAGCCATATGCTATATACCTTTGTATAGGAAAACCATACAATATACCATAATTATCAATTTAAATTATATATACACAGTATAATTATTTTTTACTCGAAAATCAGTTAATTGCTATGATTGAAACTATCATGATTTATCAGGTACTTGCAAGGAAATGCAACTAGATATGCTAGAGATATTCTGCTAAGAAGGTTTTCTGATTTGAACATCTGGAATTACTATCCACACTCACACACAGAGACACCCACAGTGTCTTAAAATTTGATGAGAAAATATATTAAACCAGTTCTAAAAATAATTTTATTTCTTGACCTTTGAGTTGTAAATGCTTTGTCACTCTTGCACTTTTCAAAGACAACATTTAAACTTGAAAATAATGACCAATGGAACCATACTATAAAAGATCAAAACAAATAATTTTTGTTAATGTTTACAAATATCCAGTTCTCTTCAACTTCTTAACTGACAATATTCTACATTCCTTGGTCTTCCTTGTACCTAGATGGAACAATGTGATACAGTTTTGAACCATGTTACAAGAGGAAAACTGACAGACTCCTACGTTTCCAGGCTCAGCCATAAATCATCCTGTGTCCAACATGTAGAGACCAGACTCCTGTCTCTACCCAAACCATGACGGGAAATAGCAATTCACACTCTCACTTCTGGCAAAGAAGAAGTTGCAGGGTCCCTGAATATCTGCCCCTGTGGGAATCCTGTCTTTCTTAAGTACTTGCTCCACTGGCATATGTAAAATGGCACAACATCATGGGGAGGACTGTGCCACTCTCCTGCTTTGTCATTGTGGAAACTAAGGGCTAGGTGTAGAACTGGCCTCCACATCCTGTGACTACATGTCTGAAGCCCATGGCTGTGTGCTGTGCTCTCAACTTTCCACCTTCCTTCATGATCATTCCCATGTGTAGAATACCATGATTTCTTCTGAGCATCCACTTTGTACCCATCTTCCAGACCTGCTTCAAGTCCTTCCTCCACTCCCAACCTCTCTGACCTACCCCTTCTCCGAGCCTCTCTACAATATCATTTCACCAGCCTACTCTGACCATTCCTTCCCCCATCCCTTCATTTCCTCCATGCTTACCATTAACCAGCATTTCGGCTTTCTTATAGTTCTTCAAACCCAGCAGGCATGACTGAACTTCTAGGGCCTGTCCCTTGTTATTTCCTCTGCCTGGGACTATGTCCATCGGACTTAGCTCCTTTAAATACTTCCCTGACCCCACTCTGCTTGAAATGTTAACTCATCACTCTCATCCTTGGAATTCCTATCTGCTTCTCTGCACAGAGAGATTATTATTCAGCATACTTATCTCCATCTGATGTACCAAAGTTCTATGTATTCACTTATTGTCCGTCTCTGCCCAGCAGAAAGTAAGTTTGATGAGATCAAGGACTTTTGTCTTTCTATTCATTGCTCCATAAGGGTCTGGGGCACAGTAGGTGCTCAAAAATATTTTTTTGAATGAACTACTACATTTTACACAGAATCCAAAGTTATAGCTAAAACTTTGTCTTTTTTATGATATGTTCTGCAATATGTTATGATATGTTCTTTCTTTAGTCAGTTGCGCTTGGAAGAAAAGTCTTAAGATGTTGGAGATGGAAGGACACCAGATATCTCACACATTTCTTGGGGGAGAGCTATCTAAAAGAGGTCCCAGATGAAGGTCATTGACTTTGGATTTTATGCTAATAAGAAACAAATATTTGACCAACTAAGCAACTATAATTTTAGGGTTGCTCATTAAAGCAACTAGCATTACTTATCCTAATACAGATTAACTCAGTAAACTAATTCAGCTTCTCACACAAAAAAAGAACTTCAGTATTCTTGTACATTAATTATTTTTCTAAACTGAAAACTTTTACCAACACTTACCCATAAATAAGTCTGAAAATTATGGGAGAGCAAAGTGAAACATGTTTTTTTACTGTATGGCTTCTTGGACTCTCATGTCATTGTAAATATTTAAGAAGGAAATATATCAACATTCCTAATCATATTTATCCAAAAGAGCACTTTGGTTAAAGTTACCTTTGTTCACATTGACCAGACAATATTCCTCCAAAACAGTCTGCATTTAAAAGATGGCAATAAGTGAATTTTACTACACAAGATTATCCAAAGATTAACTGTTTGCAATGGGGCTAAATTTTTAATTACACTGAAATACATGATTTGACATTACTTTAGAAATAATAAAAATTCTACTGAAAGCATTTTTATTATGCCTATAAGTGATACATAATACTCAAATGTGAAAAATTTCCTTTAAATAAACAGTATACAGTGAAGATCAATTATATAGCCTAAACATAAATCAATAATAATAAGACATGAAGAAGCAAGCTATGATCTGAAAGTGGAATAAGCATTCAGAGCTGGCAACCCCAACACAATGACCATTCATATTGTTATGCATGCCCTGCCTTAGGCAAAACATTTCCAGTGTTGTTTTAAATAATTTTATTTCTCAGTAAGATGTAGAGGAATAGATTAAAACATAATGCAACCACATTTTCTATTTGTAATTCTGTGAATTTCCTGAATTTTCTTTGAGACAGCAAAAGTAATACTATTTTATGTTTAATTCTGTGCCTCTGAATGTAGCCCACTGCCACATGCTAACATGTTAGTAAGAGAAAGAAAAAAAATTGCTCAGACCATTAAAAGGTATAATTTAGTGATAACGATTTTCTCCATTCCATTTATAAACCAGGCAGAATTTTAATAGAAATAGTTGAGAAATATGAAAACTCATTTTACATCTTCATGTCCACTGACTCTCATTTAGAGAACAACAATAGCAAAAATAAGTATCTTTATCTTGCAAACTTCTTCCAACTGGATGATTCCTCAGTCAACATTTAGGAGAAAAAAATGTATATAAAAATTTTTAGCTTAAAATTTTTAGCTTAAAAATAACCTTCTTGACTTTTCCTTTTAAGATAACTTGTTTCTTCTATTTTATAGCTTTTCCTGGGCCTTCTTTGAGAATTTTTTTAAGTCTACTATCTTTGAGTCCATTAGTTAAAACTAATTCATAATTTAAACCGGAATTCATGAAAGTAAACTGAACATTGTAGTACTTTGCTGTGAGGAAAGAAGAGGAAGATACAGCAGAAGCGAAGGAGAGAGAATACTAACCACAGATAGCTAACTTGTACATACACAATTATTGTAATAAAAATATATTTTTTATTAATACTGAAGATATTAATAAAAAATATATAGTCTCTCAAATTACAATCAGGTGCACTGGTAGATGTTGCAAAGAATGCCACTACAGGATCTACCTGAAGGGCAAGTCCAGTGCAAAGTCTTATTATAATCAATGCTGTTATTCACAGCTTAGCTTGACTGGGAGGTTGATAATGAAATAGCAAACTCTTATCACTTACACATCAAAGATTTACACAACTTCTGCAGAGTTTGCTTTTAGTCGGTCACAAGGGTACCATAAACTGCAAGGGCACTATAAACACCAAGGTTAACATCCAAATACTTGGCTTTTTAGGCTGTGTAGGAAGAAACCTTTTTTTTTTTTTTTTTTTTTTGAAACCTGATTAAACATTGCACGGAAAGGAAGCAAATACAAGCCAAGTAATAGAAATATCATAAAAGTTATTAACAGAGGATTTTAGTAGCATTCAGTGTAGAAATTTAAATTTAGTTAAAAACTAAGGACTCTTATGATTAAAAAAATTGATAACTTAATCCTTATCAGGTAAAAAAGTCATAGAATATTGAGGGGAATAGAGAATTGAGTGCTCAGTCTCCTGGATAATATTTGAATCTCTGTTTCAACAGGTGGTTCGAGACCTGAAGAGTCAGGTCTCTTCAGGGAGAACTGGGAGAACTGACTGCCAAAATAACTTATTTCCCTGGGGGGCTGCTACATATGTTAATTTTTTTCCTTTTGTTCAATCTAAATTTGCCTTAATTTTACACCATGTAATAATTTCAATTCTGACTTCAGGAACAATTGAGCGGAAATCTGATGGACCTTTCATATGCAACTATTAGCATGTCTGAAGACATGCTACATTGTGTCATTACATCTTCTGTTCTCCAGGCTCAATAGCTCCTATCTTCAAGCCTATTGCTCTTGCAACATCATCCTAGTCATCTCATCTCACCAGTCATGCTCCTGTTTGCAAGGCACTTTGCAAGTGGAAGTTTCTAGAATTTTGATGCAAAACCCTGAGTGTGGTTTGACCCAGGCAAAGTTTTGTTTGGTGGCCTCTGGACACTGCTATAGGCAGCACTGTCTATCCTGAAAAGTATATTAAATGGAGGAACACTGAGGTTTTGATCAACTGAAACATGTACTGTTAAGCCATATCTTTACCTTCTAATACTTATGAAACTGAATTGTTGTCTTGTAATGTAAAATATTATATCTAT
Organism: Mellivora capensis; assembly: GCA_004024625.1. Classification (NCBI taxonomy): domain Eukaryota; kingdom Metazoa; phylum Chordata; class Mammalia; order Carnivora; family Mustelidae; genus Mellivora; species Mellivora capensis. Next base: position 76,191 of record PISX010002245.1, on the reverse strand, counting down.
TCAATTTCAATTGCATGGACTTAGCCAACTGTACCAGACTGTTGAATATTTTTGCTCTTTCTCTGACTAGTAATGAAAAGGTCATCAAATTTTGGCCTGTGAACCAAATCCAGCTCAGTGCCTTTTCTATAAATAATGTTTCATTGTAAAAGACCCATGTTGTTCTTCCTTTTTTTTTTTTTTTTTAATGCATGGTCTATGGCTGTTTTTATGTTGTAAGTGACAGCAGAGTTGAATACTTTTGACAGAGACTATGTGGTCCATAGAATGTAAAATATTCACTATTTTGTCATTTATAGGAAAACTTTCCCATCCCTGAGCTAGTACATCAGTTGTCCTTTCTACTTTCCTGCAGGTTCAGTGAGAATGCATCTATATCCTCATGAAGACTGTTGATTAAAAGGCTGGACTGAGTAGGAATATTAGAAGCAAAAATCCAACTGGGCACAGATATATAATCATTATTTTTTTATTAACTAATTTAACCTGATGTGTTCCCAAGTAATTAAACTGTCACTCAGCCCATGTTTCTTGTTCTCACAAAGGAATGCTTTGCTGAAATGCAGATATTCTCTCTCTGCTATACTCCTGAGCATACCATTTCAGTAACGCTATGAAACTGGAAATGAGTTAACTCTAACGACTTCTTAAGAGCCCATGTTTGCTCTTAGAACTCATCATTTTTCTAAGTGCCAGCACTAAACCATTTTTCCCCTCAAATGTATTTCTCAGAAAACTAGCCCTTGTAAGACCTTGAATAACGGCTTCCAAAGCCGAACAACTTGATGAAATAATATATTCTATACACTTTCTCTGAAGTCTCAATACACATTAGCGTGTAAAAGGGTATGGAGACTTCTACAAGCAATGTATCTGGTTAAGGGGAGTCAATACTTTGCTTCCCCACATTATTTAGCTACAGCATACTCTTTTCTTCTTACATATTTATCCAGAAACTGTGGTGGAAGAAAATTTAGAAAAATTTATAAATTCCCTTGAGGAAGAATGTGAACTCAATGAGCTTCAGATGTTGAAAATCTATTTCCCAGGGGCATTAGAAGAGGGAGGAAAATAAGCAGGAATAGTTTGAAGTATGAAAATATTGCAGAACTTTAAAAATAATAATATAATTCTAAGAATGAATGTCCATTTTGCTGTTTTACCTGAATATACTAGGCTGAAGTGATATTAGTTGAACTGATGTTAAGGGTAAAGAATAACCTTGATTTTATAAGAGCAGCTAATTATTAATTATCACAGATATAGCAATAGGCATGAACAAAAAGAGTAAATCATATCAGAAATGTGAAAATCTTCCATGAAGGCTGGAGTTATTTCTTCCTTATTGTAAATCCACAGCTCATTACCTTGCAAGTAGTAGGTAGTTATTTAATTGTTGTTGAATAAGTTTTCCAATAAATAAAAGCAGAAATTATATGATATTATGGTTCGACCAAATGTCATGTAATAGAGATATTTCTGGTAATGCAGAAAAATTTCACTATTTTTTAAAAGATTATTTATTTATTTATCCGACAGAGCTCACAAGTAGGCAGAGAGGCAGGCAGAGAGAGAGAGGGGGAAGCAGGCTCCCCACTGAGCAGAGAGCCTGATGTGGGGCTCCATCCCAGGACCCTGGGATCATGACCTGAGCTGAAGGCAGAGGCTTTAACCCACTGAGCCACCCAGGTGCCCCAAATTTCACTATTTTTAATTGTTTTTTTTCCTCAAAGTAGATACATAAATATAGGTATCCCCAAATGAAAAATGAAAGAAATATGTGTTTAGCCATAAACTCATTTTGTTTGTTTGTTTATCCATAAACTCATTTGTTTGGTAAACAAACAAAACTTTACCTTTGATTCAACAGAGCAGTCATGTTTAGTATTTCTGTATTCATAGCCATGGAAGCAGAGCTTACGGATCAATATCCATCAAGCTGTCTGACTTATTAGTTTGAATTTTAACATAGACATAAATGCTGACCATAAAATTTAGGAACATAAATGTGCAATTGTCGCAGATAAGGACCTTCAGACTCCCCCCTGACATATGATTTCAGTACTTCTTTTTGAAACATTTGAGTGCACTATTTTTAAATGCACATTTAAACATAATGTTTTAAAATATTTGTTAATCACAGTGATATCACTTAGGAAACCATGGTCCTAGAAAAACTCACTGAGTCTTTCCCCCCCAAACAATTCTGATATTTTCATTCTTTATGACACTAGCTTTTCAAAACACCTTTATACATTTTGAGTATCATATTCAAATTTTATGAAAATACATCTACTTATTTACTTGAATCTGAATTATTTAGTGGGGGAAGATATATTATAAGGAAGTTTTGTTTGTTTTTATTTTAGAAACTGGATGTCCTAGAAACTGTTAAAAGAAGATTATGACTCGTTGTGACATCTGACACTCCACTGATCATTAGGATTAATTTGACTAACATGCTTGGTTAAATCAAAATACATGTGGTTTATATCACATAATCCTGTTATGACTACTTAGTCTTAAAAAAAAAAGTTGGCTTCCACATATCCTGTTTTGGGGAAGAATTATTAGGTAACTCTTATTTTACTTTTTATAATTATATATCATAATATCCACCCCACCACACACAGTATTGGTTTTTGTCATTTTCTACAGAAAGCTTTTTTCCCCCTCCATCTTAAATTTTATGCTAATTATATTTCAATAAAAAATTACTCTAAGAGTCAAAATTTGGGAAGATGGCAGAGAAGTAGCAGGCTGAGGTGACATCAGGTAGCAGGAGATCAGCAAGATAGTTTATCAAACCATTCTTTTTTTTTTTTTTAAAGATTTTATTTATTTATTTATTTATTTGTCAGAGAGAGTGAGCACAGGCAGACAGAGTGTCAGGCAGAGGCAGAGGGAGAAGCAGGCTCCCTGGCAAGCAAGGAGCCTGATATGGGACTCAATCCCAGGACACTGGAATCATGACCTGAGCCGAAGACAGCCACTTAACCAACTGAGCCAGCCAGACGTCCCTCAAACCATTCTGAACACCTAAATCCAACAGGAGATCAAAGAGAAGAAGAGTAGCAATTCTAGAAACAGAAAATTGACCACTTTCTGTAAGATAGGACCTGTGGAGAAGTGAATCCAAAGCGACAGGAAGATAGACCATGGGGGGAGGGGCCGGCTCCCGGCAAGTGGCAGAGCAATGGAGCACAAAATCAGAACTTTTAAAAGTCTGCTTCACTGGGAAACATTGCTCCAAAGGCTAAGCTGGGGTGAAGCCCATGTGGGTTCAGTGTGGTCTCAGGTCCCGTGGGGTCACAGAAGAATTGGGGGTATATGAGTGTCGCAGAGCTCACAGGTATTAGAGTGGGGAAGCTGGCTACAGAGGTGGAGCTGAGGAGTGAGCTCTCAACACGGGGTTACCTTAAACTGTGACCCATGGCACAGTCAGACCACTGCTCTTTGAGCAGGGACCCCACAAGATCCGGGGAAATCCCAGGGAAGAGTGCAGGGATCTGCTGGGTTTGGAGACTCCAGGTATGGCTGTGTGTCAGAGACAGGGAGGCTTGGTCACAGGCTGGGTGAGCTTGGAGCACAGCCAGAGGACAGAAAGATGGGAGTGATTGAGCCCTTTTTTTCTGAGGGCGCACTGAGGAGTGGGGTCCTGAGCTCTTGGCTCCTCCAGGCCAGAGATTGGGAGGCCCCATTTTCATTGCCGTCCTCCAGAACTCTACAGAAAGCATTCAGGGAACTAAAGCTCCCGAAAATGAACCTGAGTGGATTACTTAGCCCTGCCCCTGGTAAGGGTGGTGCAATTCCGCCTGGGGCAAAGACACTTGAGAATCACTACAGCAGGCCCCTCCCCCAGAAGATCAGCAAGAAATCCAGCCAAGGCCATGTTCACTTACCAAGGAGAACAGCAGAATTCTGGATGAGGAGAAAGCAAAGCTGGAATTCATGGCTTTCTCTCCATGATTCTTTAGTCTTGCAAAGGTAATTAATATTTTTTAATTTTATTTTTTTCTTAAGCTAAATTTTTTTTAACTTTTACTCTTTCCTCTTTTAATATTTTTAAACTAGTTTATCTTAACAATGCCTTTCATAAAAAATGTTTTTTGAACCTTCATTATTATAGTCATATTTTATCCTTCATTGTATCTAACTTTATTTTTTGTATACACATAAGGTTTTTTCTTCTAAAAAAATTTGGGGTAGAACTTCTTCTAATAGATCAAAATATACCCCAAATCTAGCACAGGGCTTTGTTCTAGTCTCCAGCCTGAGCAAATAATTCTCTACACTTTCTTTTTCTTTTTTCTCCCAACCAACTTATCAACTTCTTTTTTAGAAAATTTTTTAAAAAAAGTTCATCTTTATAGTCATATTCCATCCTTTCATCATGTTTTCCCTTATTGTGTGTGTGTATACATACATACATATATATATGTATATATATTTTTTTCATTCTTTAAAATTTTGGGAGGTAGTTTCTTCTAAGAGACCAAAATACTCCCAAAATTAAGTGGGTGACTCTGTTCTATTCACCAGTCTAATACATATATTTTTTCTTTTTTTAATTTTTTTTTCTGAACCTCTTTTTACCCCATTTCTTCCCCCCATGATTTGGGTTCTTTTCTGATTTGCTTAAAGCACATTTTCCTGGGGTCTTTGCCACCAAAGTATTTTAGTATTTTATTCATTCCTTCATATATTCTTATCTGGATAAAATGATAAGGTGTAAAAACTCACCACAAAAAAAGAACAAGAGGGGAGCCTGGGTGGCTCAGTGGGTTGGGCCGTTGCCTTCGGCTCAGGTCATGATCTCAGGGTCCTGGGATCGAGTCCCGCGTTGGGCTCTCTGCTTAGCGGGGAGCCTGCTTCCCCCCTCTCTCTCTGACTGCCTTTCTGCCTGCTGTGATCTCTCTCTCTCTGCCAAATAAATAAATAAAATCTTAAAAAAAAAAAAAAGAACAAGAGGCAGTACTGAAGGCTAGGGACCTAATCAATATAGACATTGGCAATATGTCAGATCTAGAGTCCAGAATAACGATTATCAAAGTGCTTGAAAAAAGCATGGAAGATATTAGAGAAACACGGTCTGGAGAAATAAAAGCCCTTTCTGGAGAAATAAAAGATGAGTTTGAAAAAAGCATGGAAGATATTAGAGAAACATCGTCTGGAGAAATAAAAGCCCTTTCCAGAGAAATAAAAGAACTAAAATCTAACCAAGATGAAAAAAAAAAACAAAACCCAAACCTACTAATGAGGTGCAATAAAAAATGGAGGCTCTTACTGCTAGGATGAATGAGGCAGAAGAGAGAATTAGTGATATAGAAGACCAAATGACAGAGAATAAAGAAGCTGAGCAAAAGAGAGACAAACAAATACTGGACCACAAGGGGAGAATTCGAGAGATATGTGATACCATAAGATAAAACAACATTAGAATAATTGAGATTCCAGAAGAAGAAGAGAGAGGGGAGCCGAAGGTATATTGGAGAGAATTATTGTAAAGAATTTCCCCAACACGGCAAAGGGAACAAGCATCAAAATCCAGGAGGTACAGAGAACTCCCCTGAAAATCAATAAGGATAGGTCCACAACCCATCATCTTTCCCTAATATGGCAAAGGGAACAAGCATCAAAATCCAGGAGGTATAGAGAACCCCCCTCAAAATCAATAAGAATAGGTCCACACCCCATCATCTAATAGTAAAATTTACAAGTCTTAGTGACAAAGAGAAAATCCTGAAAGTAGCCCGGGACAAGAAGTCTGTAACATAAAATGGTAAAAATATTAGATTGGCAGCAGACTTATCCACAGAGACCTGGCAGGCCAGAAAGAACCGGCATCATATATTCAGAGCACTAAATGAGAAAAACATGCAGCCAAGAATACTATATCCAGCTAGGCAATCACTGAAAATAGAAGGAGAGATAAAAAGCTTCCAGGACAAACAAAAACTAAAAGAATTTGTAAACACCAAATCACCTCTACATGAAATATTGAAAGGGGTTCTCTAAGCAAAGAGAGAGCCTAAAAGTAGTAGATCAGAAAGGAACAGAGACAATATGCAGTAACAGTCACCTTACAGGCAATACAATGGCACTAAATTCATATCTCTCAATAGTTACCCTGAATGAAAATGGGCTAAATGCCCCAATCAACTACACAGGGTATCAGAATATAGATATTCTGATCCATATTCTGATCCATACCAGAAATGGATAAAAAAAACAAAATCCATCAATATGCTGTCTACAAGAAACTCATTTTAAACCCAAAGATACCTCTAGATTGAAAGTGAGGGGGTGGAAATCAATTTACTATGCTAATGGACATCAAAAGAAAGCTGGGGTGGCAATCCTTATCTCAGATCAATTAGATTTTAATCCAAAGACTATAATAAGAGATGAGGAATGACACTATATCATACTCAAAGGGTCTGTCCAACCAGAAGATCTAACAATTTTAAATATCTATGCCCCTAACGTGGGAGCAGCCAACTATATAAACAAATTAATAACAAAATCAAAGAAACACATGGACAATAACACAATAATAGTAGGGGACTTTAACACCCCCCTCACTGAAATGGACAGATCATCCAAGCAAAAGATCAACAAGGAAATAAAGGCCTTAAATGACACACTGGACCAGAGGGACATCACAGATATATTCAGAACATTCCATCCCAAAACAACATAATAGTGCACATGGAACATTCTCCAGAATAGATCACATTCTGGGTCACAAATCAGGTCTCAACCAGTATCATAAGATTGGGATGATTTCCTGCATATTTTCAGACCACAATGCTCTGAAGCTAGAACTCAATCACAAGCGGAAATTTGGAAAGAATCCAAATACATGGAGACTAAAGATCATCCTTCTAAAGAATAAATGGGTCAACCAGGAAATTAAAGAAGAATTGAAAAAAAAATCATGGAAACAAATGATAATGAAAACACAATGGTTCAAAATCTGTGGGGCACCGCAAAGGTCAGGAACACAGCAGGGATGTCCATTATCACCACTGCTATTCAACATAGTACTGGAGGTCCTAGCTTCAGCAATCAGACAACAAAAAGAAATTAAAGGCATCCAAATCAGCAAAGAAGAAGTCAAACTATCACTCTTTGCAGATGATATGATACTCTATGTGGAAAACCCAAAAGACTCCACTCCAAAACTGCTAGAACACATAGAGGACTTCAGTAAATTGTCAGGATATAAAATACATGCACCAAAATCAGTTGTATTTCTATACACCAACAACAAGACAGAAGAAAGAGAAATTAAGGACTCAATCCCATTTACAATTGCACCCAAAACCATAAGGTACCTAGGAATAAACCTAACCAAAGAGGCAAAGAATCTATACTCAGAAAACTATAAAGTACTCATGAAAGAAATTGAGGAAGACACAAAGAAATGGAAAAATGTTCCATGCTCATGGATTGGAAGAACAAATATTGTGAAAATGTCTATGCTACCTAAAGCAATCTACACATTTAATGCAATCCCTATCAAAATCCCACCCATTATTTCCAAAGAAATGGAATAAATAATCCTAAAATTTATATGGAACCAGAAAAGACCTCGAATAGCCAGAGGAATATTGAAAAAGAAAGTCAAAGTAGGTTGGATCACAATTCCAGACTTCAAGCCCTGTTAAAAAGCTGTCATCATCAAGACAGTATGGTACTGGCACAAAAACAGACACATAGGTCAATGGAACAGAATAGAGAGCCCAGAAGTAGACTCTCAACTCTATGGCCAACTAATCTTCAACAAAGCAGGAAAGAATGTCCAATGGAAAAAAGACAGCCTCTTCAACAAATGGCGTTGGGAAAATTGGACAACCACATGCATAAAAATGAAACTGGACCATTTTCTTATACCACACACAAAAATAGACTCAAAATAGATGAAGGACCTCAATGTGAGAAAGGAATCCATCCAAATCCTTGAGGAGAACACAGGCAGCAGTGTCTTCGACCTCAGCCGCAGCAACTTCTTCCTAGGAACATCGCCAAAGGCAAGGGAAGCAAGGGCAAAAATGAATTATTGAGGCTTCATCAAGATCAAAAGCTTTTGCACAGCAAAGGAGACAGTTAACAAAACCAAAAGACACCTGACAGAATGGGAGAAGATATTTGTAAACAACATATCTGATAACAGGCTTGTATCCAAAATCTATAAAGAATTTATCAAACTCAACACCCAAAGAACAAATAACCCAATCAAGAAATGGGCAGAGGACATGAACAGACATTTCTGCAAAGAAGACATCCAGATGGCCAACAGACACATGAAAAAGTGCTCCACATCACTCGGCATCAGGGAAGTACAAATCAAAACCACAATGAAATACCACCTCACACCAGTCAGAATGGCTAAAATGAACAAGTAAGGAAATGACAGATGCTGGCGAGGATGTGGAGAAAGGGGAACCCTCCTACACTGTTGGTGGGAATGCAAGCTGGCACAACCAGTTTGGAAAACAGCATGGAGGCTCCTCAAAAAGTTGAAAATAGAACTACCCTACGACCCAGCAATAGCACTACTGGATATTTACCCTAAAGATACAAATGTAGTGATCCGAAGGGGCACATGTACCCGAATGTTTATAGCAGCAATGTCCACAATAGCCAAACTATGGAAAGAACCTAGATGTCCATCAACAGATGAATGGATAAAGAAGAAGTGGTATATATATACAATGGAATACTATGCAGCCATCAAAAGAAATGAAATCTTGCCATTTGCGACGACGTGGATGGAACTAGAGGGTATTATGCTTAGCGAAATAAGTCAGTCAGAGAAAGACAACTATCATATGATCTCCCTGATATGAGGAAGTGGAGATGCAATGTGGGGGACTTGGGGGGTAGGAAAGGAATAAGTGAAACAAGATGGCATCGGGAAGAAGACAAACCATAATAGACTCTTAATCTCACAAAACAAACTGAGGGTTGCCGGAGGTATGGGGGTAGGGAGAGGGTGGTGGGGTTATGGACACTGGGGAGGGTATGTGCTATGGTAAGTGCTGTGAAGTGTGTAAACTTGGGGATTCACAGACCTGTACCTCTGGGGTTAATAATACATTATATATTAATTAAAAAATTAAAAAATTATATTAAAAATTACTATAAACTAATTTTGTCAGATTGGTAGGTTTCCAATAAAACCCTTTACTTATTAACTGCATGTTGGCTTCTCCACTAAATTCTAATCTCCTTTTGCTCAGACACCAGGCTTTATTTATCTCAGTATTTCTCATAGAATCTGGCAAGTAGTTTTTCAAAAATATGTTTTAATGATTCAGGAATGACATATACACATAAAATCTCTCCTGGTAGAACGTACCATGCAGTAGACAATAAATATTTCACTGGAAAAAGAGTACTGTCAGAGTTTTTCGACGAGTCACTGATTGCTTTGTCTGAAGCCCTGAGTCGTGGCCCAAGAATGTAAAGATTTGTCTTCAAATACATCAACACCCTTGTCCATGTACCTTTCCTGAACTTCGCTCGAAGCATGCGCCCTGGAACCCCATGGTTCAATCTTACTGCCTCCTCCTTACTGCTGTGGGAGCTTTGGCAAGTCACTGAAGCTACCTGACCTAAATATTCCTAGTTATAAAATAACTTTCATAGGATTTTGTGTGAATTAAATGATCAAAAAGCTTAATGCACGTGATAATAACTCAATTCTTTAAGAAGCTACTATTTTTTAATGATTTTATTTATTTGGGAGAGAAAGAAAGAGAGCAAGAGTAAGAGAGAGAGCACTATTGCATTAGGGAGGGGCAGAGGAAGAAGCAGACTCTCCACTGAGCAGGGGACCCCATGTGGGGCTCCATCCCATGACCCTAGGATCATGACCTGAGCCGAAGACAGATGTTTAACAGACTGACCCACCCAGGTGTTGCAATTAGCAGTGTTTGACTGCAGTATTTTTTAAGTTAGGTGGATGAGATCAAAACCGTATATACCTTCCTTGTGTTTGCTGTTTCCCTCTCTCAATGTATGTCCCTCTCCCAATGTATGTTCCCTGTGGGTTCCATAGCTTGTATCCTCATGTTTATATCTATACAGGCAGTGAAGCTGTGACCCTTGATTTTGGTGGCCATATGACTATCATAATTAATATTATACTGTTGAAGTGCTTTGTAATATTTCATCTCAGTAATAAAATCTCACTTTATATAACATCTTTTTAAATTTATGGACTATTAGGTTGTTTACAGCTTTATACTTTTACTAAGAATATTGTAATATAATAACTGTCCCCGGTGCACATATATGAGTGTTTCTCTAGGCCCACAATACACATCTGAGTAGAATCTCTAGGCCATATCATATACCTTTAAAATTTTTTTCAAGATGGTGGTCCTATTCCTTATTGGTTTCATCCCTTTTGGTTTAGATTACTTTCCTATATTTCCACATGCCTGAAACTGAAATTGGCTCTCAATCGTTTTTGTATCCACTGTAGTATAATATCTGGCACAGAAAAGTTTCATTTGGTTTTCTTTTTAACTCGTTGGGGTTGGTGAATTGAACTTGGGGCAAATGTGTTGCAGAGAAAAAATGATATCCGTGCTTTTCCTAACTTCTAAATAAAGTTGATCATTTATTTCAATCATAAATATAGGCTAAAAAAAAAAAAACCCAAGTAGTATTAGCAGGACCTGTGATTTTTTTTTCCACCAACAGAAGGCAAAGATGTTTTCATATCACTTTATAGCTATTGCAGATATATCAAAATATCTCTTATATTTACCATTACTCTAAAATTACAGTAGTTATCAGATCCATCTCAATATCTTGTTATTTAATGTCTTACTAAAGAAGCATGCATATTAGAATGTCAACATTTAAAATATTTTTCTATTACTATATTTCAATTACTTGAAGTCTTTTACAATCCTCTGTGTTTTCAGGCATTATCCTGATAAGGATACACAGGAGGTTCACAGCACAATAAAGGTTAAGAACTCCATTAAATGTTAGTTCTTAAACCTTCTCTTTGCTCTTTTCACTCCCTGACAGGCCTTACTGGAACCTCTTAATGTACTGAGAAATGTCAAGTCCCGAGAGACAATTTGTTAATTGAAAAGGAAGCAATGCTACTTAACTGTTAGGCTGATGTTCAACTATCTGTTTTTGGTGAAGCCTGGATCTCCTTGGGGGTCACACTTTCCACAGAACTCAAAGAATCACGCTATGGCTTTCACCTAGAAGTAGAAATAAAAGGAAAACTCAGAAGGATTTACAAAGTTCTATTGTTCAGTTTCCTTAGTAACAGCCCACTTCAGAGACTGGGCTTTCATCTTCATCTCTTTTCCCCACTTAAGGTCTTCAATCTCTCTTTATTTCTGATTACTTCAGGTGGATATTATGGTCCTGAGTTCTTCTATGGTTTAGGCATTTAAATTAAACTGCATCTGTGCTTTTAATTGCAGTGATTCTGCTTTCTTTTTTCTTTTTTTTAAGATTTTATTTATTTGACACAGAGAGATGAAGAGAGAGAGAGAGACAAGCAGAGGGAGAGGAAGAAGCAGGATCCCTGCTGAGCAGGGAGCCAGATGTGGGGCTCAATCCCAGGACCCTGAGACCATAACTTAAGCCAAAGGCAGACACCTAACCAAGTGAGCCACCCAGGCGCCCCTCCATTTTTTTTTAATTTAATTTTTATTGAATAAATTCTTCATGTGACACTGTGTAAGTTTAAGGTGTACAGCATGTTACTTTGGTACGTTTACATACTGTTACACATCTGCCATTGTAGTGACATTTCTCACATTACACCTATTTATAGCACAACATTATTGTCTATATTCATTATGCTGTTCATTAGATCTCTATGGCTTACTTACTATTCATTATAAGTGACAATTACATTTTAAAGAATATTTCTTCAGAGAAAGAATATTTTTTAAATTTAAATCTTTTTTAAATCTCTAAAGAGAGAATATGGGGCGTCTGGATGGCTCAGTGGGTTAAAGCCTCTGCCTTCGGCTCAGGTCATGATCCCAGGGTCCTGGGATCGAGCCCCGCATCGGGCTCTCTGCTCAGCAGGGAGCCTGCTTCCTCCTCTCTCTCTGCCTGCTTCTCTGCCTACTTGTGATCTCCATCTGTCAAATAAATAAATAAAATCTTAAAAAAAATAAAGAGAATATTTCTCTCCCATTCACCACAGAAGATATTTGGCCTTCTCACCCCAGGCCACAGTGATTTCCACTGTTGATACTTAAGACAACCAAGATTGGGTCAGCTAACTTTTCTAAGAAATAGCATGGAAGAAACTAGCTCATCCTTTCAGCAAATTCCTAAGTAGAAGTTTTAGTACTTTCCCATTGAAAGCTCTGGCAAAGACTAAACTTTGATAATTTTGGATATCTCACTCTGCAATAGAAAACTTGTGCTTCATGAGTTTAGAAACTTGCAAAAAGTCAGTCCAATTATGCCCCTTATTTTGGGGTAGTCATTTTCATTACTGTACTGCTTTCTTCAATGTCTATTTCACTGTTTATTCCACTGATAACATCTGTCCATTTGTATTAGGTCTGGGATCGCCAGAGAAACAGAACCAATGGAAAATAAATAAATAAATAAATAATAAAAAAAATATAAACCTTATGAGCTAATTCATTATAATTAATCATATTATATAATGTCATAATAAATCATATTACATATAATTATAACAAATCCTATTATATATAATAAATTATAATAACATCATTTATATGATGATATAATAATATCATTTATCATAGGTAACTGGCTCAAGTGATTATGGAGGCTGAGAAGTCCCACAATATGTACTTGGCAAAATGAAGATCTAGAACAGCCAATGGTATAGTTCCAATCCAAGTCTGAACCCAAAGTCAGGAGGAGACTGATGTCCCAGCTGAAAATGGTCAGAAAGAGTGAATTCTCCTTTCCTGAGCCTTTTCTTCTATTTAGGCCTTCAAAAGATTATATGAGGGCCACCCACATTAGGAAGGGTAATCTGCTTTACTCAAATTCAATTCAAATATTAATCTCATTTAAAACCATCCTCATAATAACACGGCGGACATTGGGAGATGGAGAGGAGAAGTGAGTTGGGGGAAATCGGAGGGGGAGACAAACGATGAGAGACTGTAGACTCTGAGAAACAAACTGAGGGTTTTAGAGGGGAGGAGGATGGGGGTGTGGGGTGATCCTGGTAGTGGGTATTATGGAGGACACGTATTGCGTGGAGCACTGGGTGTGGTGCATAAACAATGAATTTTGGAACACTGAAAAGAAATAAAATAAAAAACAAACAAACAGACAAACAAAAACCATCCTCATAAACACATCTAGAATGTTTACCCACATATCCAAGCACCCTCTCCCTTCTCCCCATGGCCCAGCCAAGCTGACACATAAAATTAACCTTCACACCATCAGTGATTATTATTCTCTTTATGCTAGGTTCACTGTTAGCAAACAGTTCTATGACTTCAGTTTCTTCAGAGAATACTCAATAGCTGCCCCACCCCCCAATCTACTGTTTTTCTATTTTAAAGCCTAGAGATCATCTGGTTTCCAGAACTTGCCCTTGAAACTCAATCAATCAAGGGTGTTGAAACTTCACAAAATACCAGGGAAATATGGATATTCTTCTAGGTCTCCACTGAGAATCTGACAATTATTTTCCCACCCTTCCTTCTTTGAGGTTATTATCACTAGATATTATACATTTAGCCCATCTAGGCTGTCATTTACCAACTTTACTCTCCCCACTGATTTAGGAATTTGGTTTCTAGTATATGTTCTTTTCCTTTCTTATATCCATTTTAGTGACTTTAATGTCTTTGTATATGAGTAATCCTACTTCCAAATTTACTGTGCTTCTTGAGTCTAAAATTTTGCTCATAGTCAGTCTTTACCTATACTTATAGTAGGTCCTGAAACTTGTTGCTAGTTTCAGTAGGTTGCTGATCAATTTATGAAATTTTCAACTCTAATATATCAATATTTCATCATATTCTTCTGTCATTCCAGATCTCCTTCCTGTATTCCTTTGATGCCTGTTCTTTGTTTTCTATTTCCCTGAACCTTTCTTTTTCTACACTATCATTAGTAGGCTTCCTTTCCTGACCCTCTGATCCAACTGGTAGTCTGGATTATTGATTCAATCTCTTTATTCCCAACATCTTTAATGCTGTCACTCTCTAGATTTCCAGGATATTTTTTTTTCCTCAGAACTCCTAAACTCAAATCATTCCAATCACTTGCAATCTTTCCCTCTGTATGTGGGGTGTTGAGGGATGTTTGAGAGAATCATATTTCGAATGCAGACTGGTGTCTTTACAAGCATAGAATCTGCATTGGCTAAAGAATAAAGGTCTACCTCTCAGCAAAGCATAAGAGGAATTTGTGATGTGACTCCTGTTCACCTTCTTTTCTAGACATATTGTTCAGTAAATCCCTTCACTTTCCTGTCAAGAACTGTTTTAAGATCAGAAACTGACCTAATTGCAAGCTAACAAGGTAGCCTACCACAATTTCATGGATGTTGGCAGAAAACACAAGACCTATGGAGTAGAGTGTGTAGTAAAGAATTTAACCTTGCCCCAAAAGAAGTCTTTTTATTTTTATTTATTTTATTCCCCCTCATTCCTGGGGGTAATCTCTAACCCCTTAGAATGTATTGCTTGAAAAAAAAATTTCTTTGTTTACCTGGGAGCATTGAGCCATGCTAGATAGTGTGGCAGCATCATTTATAATGGGGGTTTTAGGTCATGTTGCATAACTAGATCTCGGAAGGGGCTGGAGTCTAAGCTTGACCACATGAGAAGTCAAGCCTATCTGTAAGACAGAGCTCTTTAAAGAATCTGGATATCAAGGCCCAGGTAGGTTTCCCTGGCTAGGAATACTCAGTGTGTATTATCACACATCGCTATTGAAGAGTGAATAGACATATGACTCCACTGGGGAAGGCAGCTAGAAGCTCTGTGTTTTGGACTTTCGTGAAGATTGATTGATTTATATTTATTTATTTATTTGACAGAGAGAGCACAAGTGCAGGGGGAAGGAGGAGGGAGAGAGAATCCTCAAGCAGACTCCCCACTGAGTAGGGAACCCAATGTGGGGCTCAAACCTAGGACCTTGAGATCATCATCTGAGCTGAAACCAGGATTCTACCACTTAACTGACTGAGCCACCCAGGTACCTGAGACTCCTTTGGACTCTGCCCCATGTATCTTTTCCCTTAGGTGAGCTTAATCTGTATTCTTTTCTTTAGTAAACTGTAACTATGAGTGTAACAGCTTTCAGTGAGTTCTGTGGGTCCTTTTTAGCAAATTATCAAAACTGAGAGTGGTCTGCGGGACTCTTAAATTTTGTAGCTGTTATCAGCTACAAAAGTGTTATCAGAAGTGATGGTCATTTGGTCTGTCCCCTAACTTTACAGTGATACAAAGAACTTTATCAGAAGTCATGACACAGTAAATAGTATGAGTTTCAAGTATATATAGTTTTCCTTGTCCTCCCAATTCTGTTGGAGACACTTGGAGTGGTCCAAGTGGATGCTACACACAAACTGGGCTTGGAGCAAAGCTGGGGAGCCGTGAACTTAGGGAATTTGAATCTTTTATACTGGATATAAACATGTCTATTCAGAACACATTATCTTTATCTTCTAAGGTTGTGTATACACCCATCTGCTCTAGATGGACTATCTGTAACTTCCAAGGTTATTTGCTATTAAAGGACCCCTAAAAAGGTAGTTTGGAACAAAAGGGCAGTTGACGTCCTTTTGCATGATGTATATAAATATTTGAGACTTATGGAGAACTGTCTTCCCACAATTCTGTGCTTCAGTCACACCAGACTACCTATACTTGTCCTAAAGTATTTTCCTAGATCTGTGTTTTGTTTGTATTTCCATTCTACCTGAAATACAGCGATCACTGTGACAAATATTTATTCCTCCTTCAATATTCTTTTCAAGGGTATCATATCCAAAAATCACTTTTCAGTACCCCTTGCCTGTCCCTATCATTAACCTCCCCTCTTTGAGCCTTAATTTATCTTCCTCAAACTTCTAGCATAAGGATGACATCACTCTGTTGTCCTTGTTTCAATTACTTTTTTTTTCCTCTGCTAAAATGTATAAGGACTAGTTCTGATTTCTCCTTTTATCCCCTGAGTAGCATTGTTCTACCACATAGTATCTACTGTAAAATTTGTTGAAATGGAGAACTATTCCATATTCTGATAAAACATAATTTCTATTTTATTCAGAAAGTTTAATGATTAAGATCAGGACAGAACACAAATGAAGTTGGTTCTGATTTTTCCAACTACATTCATGCTATTGAATGGAAATAGAATTATTTAGTAACTCGAGAATTCACTTTGTGTCTATAAGGGTCCTCTTTTTTGTCTCCCAAACAACAGAATTCATACAATTTTTTCCATGACCCCTTATTTCCTAGAATATAGCTATTTTTCATCCTCTTCATTCCTACCACCTGAGTTTAAAACACTACTTTTCATCTACTTTACTTAATAGCTTCCAGTGTGTCATCCTTTTACATTTGCCCTCTAGAGTCACATTACAGCAGCCAGAGTGATAATTTTAAAATATAAATCCTGTTCTTCCCCTACTTAAAACCCAGTAACAGTTTCCCCTGTCCTCATAGTAAAAACCAAATTCTGTATAATGACCTACTTAAGGCTATTGTACACATTATTTTCCCTGCCTAAAATGTTCTTCCACCAGCTAATTCATGTGAATAACCACTAACTTTAAGTATCACTTACTTAATGAGTACCTGCTTAAAGACGATTGTCCTAAACTTACTACTGGAATTATGAACTGTGACCACAGCCCAAGCATTCTTAATTTTACTTAATGACCTTTCCTTTTTTTTTTTTTCAGTAACATTTTCAATGCTCTACCATGCTCTATATAATTTAATGCTACCATGCTCTATATAATTTGTTCTTTTTCTTTGTTTACTGTTTTATGTAGATTTTTCCAGAATGTAAGCTCCATGAGAGCAGAGATCTTTGTCTGTTTTTCCACTGATGATATCAATGCACACAGAACAGTGTCTGGTGCAGGGTAGTTTATCAATAGATATTTTTTCTGTGAATCAATTAATGAATAACTTAGGCACACTTAAACGATTGTTATTATTATTTATATTGTTTCCAATTAGAAGAGGGGACCTTCAGGGATGGAGTGAGAATAATGGTAAGAATACATTGTGAAGACTGAATTTAAGGGATATTCTGGACAATGTGGGCCTATAGACACTCAGAATCAACCCATCTAGCCCCCTTTGAGGCCCTCTGATAAAGGTGTATGTTAACAGGACACCACCTGTGTGAATCTACATGAACTGTCATATTGTATGTGGCTATCTCTTTCCAGAGTAGGAGGAAAGAATGATTTTTAAGCATATGAAGTATTTTTTAATTTAATATTATAATACTAACAATGTTCCTATCCCTCCATTACATATATAGTCTATTAATTTTAATTTAATTTTATTATTTAAATAAAAATTTATCATTTTATTTAATTTTATATTTATTTTTCTGTAAGGTAGGTAATCTATTTCCTACATTATGCAAATCTGTCACTTTCCTTTCCTTAGAAATCATATAGTCTGGTACTAATTTTTGCTCCGTTAGCTGTAGGGGAAACCAGAACAGAAATACATCTCAAGTGAAGCAATACATAAACAGGGTGTGGTTTCTTCTGTATTAGATAATCATGCCTTTGGGGTATTACAAAGCAGGAAGCATAATTCTGAGATCTTGATTTTGGGGGTATGTGGTTTTCCATGGATCACACACTGGAATGATGTAGGTGTGTGGCTATGAGGATACACACATTGTTGACCCTTAGAAATTTATTTTTACTGTAATAGGTAACTAATTTCTTGTGAATCACTGAGCTAGAGTATAGATGATATTTTATCATGTTTTATAATAGTGAGACTTGTATTTCCTCTGTAAGATTGACTCAGTTCATTTTTTTTTTCAGTTCTTCACTCTTTCTTCAAGCAAGTAAACTGATTCTAGGCATTTTCTAAAAAAATAAGTCATCCTTTCCTCCTCTTTCATAACATGCAATTTTAATATAATATTTTAAGTTTTTTTTAAGTGCTTTTTTAAAGTTTCATCAATAAGACTTTTTTCTTCCCACAATTAACTAAGAGTTTGTAATTAAATAAATTGTTGAGACTTTTTTTGCCTATAGTTTTCCAGTGTCTTGTTCTTAAAAGCCAAATTACCAAGCTTCATTGCACTGTGCATATCCATATATTGAATTAGTATCTATTGAGGTTAAAGCTGGAAGACAACATTTTAAGCAATCCCTGTTGTAAGATCAGACAGAAACTATGCTCAGTAGTGTTAGGAACAAGTCGTTGCATGAACATGTTCTGCAAACAACTTGGTATTTAGATCTAATGAATATTTCCCACTTGGAAAGTAAATTGCTGATGTGCTTCCTGGCAATGTCTTCCTACTGCCAGAACACATCATGTTTTTCTTTTGAAAGATCTTTCATAAAAAGATCCGTACCTTCAAATCAATTTGAGCTAATCCTTACATTATTATTGCACACTAGAGAAAAATAAACACTGAGTTTCATATTATGAAAATGAACCCATGTTCTCTCTGTTGTCAAATGTTTCTCTCGCTTTGCTTTCTCTCTCCCTCCTTCCCCTCCTCCCTCCCTTTCCTCCTCTCCTTCCCCATTCCATCCTCTTCTACCTCTCTTCTCTCTCCTTTCCTTCCTCTTTTCTTTTCTCCCTGCTCTTTCTCTCTTCTCTTTCCCTCTCTTTCTCTCCCTTCCTCCTTCCCAATCTCCCTTTCTCCCTGTCTCTTTCCCTCTGTCTTTCTTCCATATTTCTGTTTTTGAAAGAGTCAGAGATCCCCCTTCCAATTCTGTTCTTCCTATAATTTCTAATGGGCAGGGTGATATTTATGTACAATTACAAGCTCCCACCCCTTCAACAAAGTAGAGTACTGTGTGTAATAATATCAGTTGGTGTTTGTGACTATACCTACACTAACTCAAAATAACAAAGTCAGTATGAAAAACTATAGACAAACATTCTGCCATCTTATTGTTTATCATTAGTTGTACAGGATAACCCATTGATTTAGATACAGGAGATGGGAATTAAACGCCAAAGGGTTGAAATAGAATCTTTCAAATGTGTCCTGAGAATTCATTTCCAAGAAAAACCTGAGGGATGCTTCTGTTGTTATTCTTGTTGTTGATTAAAAGTTGCTTGTGATTTTTTTTATAGTGACCTTATAAGTCAAAATGTTCTAAGTTCAGTGCCAATTATTTTAAAATAATAATTTATTTGATAGAATTTTGGGCAACTAATAGTAAAAATTGTAAGTTGTGAAGTATGTTACAAATATCCTGATTTTACGTGTATAAACTCAGATGATCATCACAATAATCTGGTGAAGACAAATAAGTGATTTTCCCCACATCAAAGAATTTCCCAGGGGCAAAATGAAACTCTGCCCTGGGTCATCTGACTGAGAGTTGTGGATGTCATGTCTAGACTTTAGAGTCTTCTAGGAGAATTTTTAGTTCAACAAAATGATGGCTTCCAAGCCTCCTCAGTCTCCATAGTTTATTATCAACTGGAATACAGCAAATATATAAGAATTCATCGCAAATAAAAGAATTTATTCCGTTGTTAGAAAGCACTAGCTTTCAGTTATTTGCAAAGTTGAGCTTAAAATACCTTCTGGAAACATTCATACATTTGAGTTCAATTTGCTTGCCGAAGGAACATTTAACTACATTAAGCTCCTAACTTAGCTACTCCACTGTACTTTAAACTAATCTTAGTGTGAGATATTTTTTGTAATTTTCACCATCATTGCCTTTGACTTGAGCTTGAAACAAGTAGACTTGAAACACTTAATGCCCCTCAACTTGAATTTCTGAAATTGAAGCATTTGAAAAATGGGGCAGTTAGGTCAGACCAATGTTTTCCAACTCAAACTGCACTTCAATGTAATGATCAATGAGAATAAGTCAGAAGAAGTAGGGAGAGACTGCTGAGAAGGCAGTGAAGTAAAATCTGGGTAGAGGTAGCGATATTCGAACTTGGCTGGCCTTATACAGAGAGAGGACCACTTCTAGTCCTAAAATTTGTTGATTTTTTGAAGTCTACCTTGAGCACTTTTGAAACTGCTTTGGTGCTTTATATGGTATTGAGATAATTGTATGGAAAAAAAACTTCTCACTATTTCAATGATACAAAGACAGGTAAAGTTAAAGGTTCATTTATATTTAGAGGCAACAACTATTAAGATACACATCTTTATTTCGAATTTTCTCTTTCCTTTTAGAAACTTCTATTATTTCAGAAACAGGTATTTGGGGATGATGATGAATATATCTCAAAAGCTTAGAAAATTATTCAACATTAAATAACTCATGCTAAAGAAATGACCCTGAAGATAGTGGCTGTTCATTATTAAATTGCTGATTTCTTTATCAAAATTTGTATCTGCATTGTATCTGCATTGGGCTCTCTACTCAGCGGGGAACCTGTTTCCTCCTCTCTCTCTGCTTACTTATGATCTCTCATTCTCTCTGTCAAATAAAAAAATAAAATCTAAAATAAAATTGCATCTCAGAGGAATCCTTTTAAGGAAATCAGTGTGTTAAAATTTCCTGTAAGTGCTCATTCCTTGTCTTGCATGACAGACTTCATGCTAAAAGAAATCCTCATCTCAAATATCATCTCTTCTTAAACTTTTCCTAAGTAGAGCTGGTCACTGCCTTTTTTTGTGTCTATTTTGTTCCTATTTCTTTTATATGGCATATATGATTGGATTGGGATTATTTGTTTGTCATTTCTATTAGTCAACTTGGAGGAACAAAAAATGTTACTTCTTTTTTATCTTCATTCCTGTCACATTGGCAATTTCCACCCATATGCCCCTCTTCCCTCAAACCAGAGAAAGAAGATATTTTTAATGGCTTACAATACAGTTCTAAATATAGTATATAGATTTTATAAGAAATGATACAACCAAAATAAAAAAATGCACCAGGGACTCTAAAATCAGTAGGATGTGACTCATTTAAGAAAATTTTAAATGAATACTCCCTTTATTAAAAAAAAAAGGCAAAGGAAAGATTTTTAAATCCCTAAGTTTTAAGAGGAGAGGAAGTGAACAGAACAATCTCAATGAGTTTTGGATGGGAGTGAAGTGGAATAAACTAAAGGGAATTAAAGAAAATGTCTAATTTCGCTCATTGTAATAAATATGTTTAATTTTTATTGTTGATTTGTTTGTGTTTTTCTGCTTCTGAATTCTCTCATTATATCTGAGGACTATTTTTCTGTGTTAGCCCTGCTGGGACAGGTCTTGTGTCTGCTACAGAAACTGAAAGTCCCAGACAAGGTGTTCCCTATTTTACCACCTGTTTGACACTTGACTTATTTTTAGCCAATCACACGTTCCCACGTACACATTCTAATATAGAGCAAATGAGCCCAGAGTGAGGGCAGAACAGTGACATCAATGTTTGGTTTCCAAAGGTAGTAACAGAATTGGGGTAGCAACTGAACCCATGTCACATGCCCACGGAGGCAGTTACCAACAGTTGTATTGAGAGAACAGTGCTCACAGCAGAGTGACCTTAATTAGGCTCTTCATGTCAGCAGATTTTGGATCTAAGGGTTTCTGCCTACTTTTTTAACCTTTTTGTTTTTGTTTTTTAGTCTTCCCGTTGATTCAGTAAGATATCCACCTTCTTTTCAAAATATTTCAGTTATCAGAGTCTTCTATTGAATACAAGTAAGAACCACAATTCAATCATTATCAAAGAAATTCTAGGTAATTTTAGGTATTATTTTACTTTTCCTAAAATACTAGCATATATATATATATATATATCACCATATATTTTTATATATCTCTATCTTTATATATGTATATAAATTGATTTTATGATTGCATTATCCTACATCCTATATCAACAATCTATATTGCATTATCCTATATCAACAATCTGTGCATGGCATTGCAAACTGATATGTAAATGAAAGAATGATAGCTGTCTAAACTATTTTGATCTTAATAGTTTTTCTCAGTTAAAATAATTTCAGCTTCTCAATATAAAATCATGATATTTCAAAACAGAGATGTTTTCAAAATCATAGGATAGAATGTTTTCTTTATTCAATGAATTGCCTATACTCTAAGACACTGCTAGCAATAGGGATGCCTAGATGAATAACAAGTGGCTCCTAGGTGAATAAAATAGAGACATTTATTTACTATAATATTGGAAGGCAATATGTTGATATTGGATCATTTTAATATTCATGTTCTTGATCCAGTAATCCACTACTGGGAATTCATACTAAAGAAATAATAACAGAAAAAATGCCTCTGAAAATATTCATTGTAGCACTCCCTCAAACTGAAAAAAGACTGAAAACAAATTAAATGTCTAAAAATGGGTGGGATAGTTATTAGCACTGTTCAAAAAACATGTCTTTTTTTCCTTCTTTCCCGGCACATGGTTAAATTGTATTTCCTTATGCCCTTGAAGTTAGGAAGGGACAAGTAAATATGGACAGCAGTGACAAACTTCGCTTCCAGGCAGAAGCTCTAAACCAGGGTGCAAGTCTTCTTCCCCCAGATCCTTTCCCAGGGTGCCTTTCCAAGTGACAAGTCCTAGAGCTGAACCCCAGGGAACCTACAATGGGCTGGTGGAGTAAGTGGGAAATAATCCTTTGTGATTACAAACCATTAACATTTTGGGGCTGAATGTTACCATAACATAATCTAGTCTATTCAGAGTGAATGAATATGTTAAATAAATCATCTTTAATGACATAAGTAAAAGAAGCAAAATATTAGCAAATTATGTGTACCTTTGGAAAAAGACCTAATAATGAAAAAATGGAAATAATTTTAGTATGACAGATTATAATGTGAATTACTTTTTTTATACTCTTAAAATTCTACATGATAATTTAAGCTTATAAGCTACCTAGTGTCCTTGAAAGTATTTCACAGGTAAATTTAAATTTCTTTACATGTGTTGAATTAATATTACAATTGAATAATTAAGTTAAAAACAAATTTTTACATATCCTTTAAAGTTTGCATAACATGATTTTAACTCACTCCCTGATAATTCTTTTTTTTTTTTTTAAGATTTTATTTATTTGACAGAGATCACAAGTAGGCAGAGAGAGGAGGAAGCAGGCTCCCTGCTGTACAGAGAGCCCGATGTGGGGCTCGATCCCAGGACCCTGGGATCATGACCTGAGCCAAAGGCAGAGGCTTTAACCCACTGAGCCACCCAGGCACCCCTTCTTTTTTTTTTTTTTTAAGAATTTATTTATCTATTTGACAGAGATCATAAGTAGGCAGAGAAACAGATAGAGAGAGAAGGAAGCAGGCTCCCCGCTGAGCAGAGAGCCCGATGCGGGACTCCATCCCAGGACCCTGAGATCATGACCTGAGCCGAAGGCAGAGGCTTAACCCTCTGAGCCACTCAGGCACCCCTCCTTGATAATTCTATTCCTACCTGATTCTGTGCAGATATTCACTATGTCAAACTGATACAACCCGCCTCCTTCAAGACCCTTAGACTTTTTATACTTCCTCTTTCCATGAGGACATTACACAGTGATTTCTCTGCTTAGGTAATTTGCCTTCCATTTTTTTCTTCCCTCAGGTAATTTCTAGTTTTCTTTCTCCTTTAACCTCAAGACAGACTTCTTGTTTAGATCAAAGTCCCATTGGTAGCCATGTGCACTGGCTTTTTATACTCTATCACAATTTTGAGTCTACATTAGTCTGTGACTATTTAACTGAAATCTCTTTCCACTTAGACAACAACACCATAACGGAGGGAGTGTGTTCCCCTCTATGTTGCTGGTGACTGACAAAGTTGTTTCCCCCTGAGAGGTGCTCCGTTGACATTGATTCAGTGAATGTGTGAACAGTAATAAGTAAAACTGTTAAAACATGGAATGACTAAGTTGAATTCATAAATTTCTTATAACTGATTTTTCAAAATTAATAACATTACAATGTCATGTTATAATGGTATCCTTAAAGATCTATTCGAATATCATATGACAGATACCATCGTAAGGTCTCATTAACCTTATACATGTTAGACTATATCTTCACGGATTGTAGATCTAGATTATTGTCAATCTTAGCTTTCAGTTTTGCCTTTTAATATTAAAAGGAATTTTTTTTCCTGTCTCTTTTTCAATTAAGGAGCCAAGGACATGGGAGCCAACCACTGCAGCATTACAGAGGAGATGCTGGATGGCCGAGCACGTCTGAAATAGAGAGGCCAAACCAGTTTTGTGAAAGTTGCCCAACGTGTATCTTCAGGTTATACAAGCAAAGACTAAAAATTCAGCCAGAAAATGGAAGAATAGATATTTTTAGGGAGAATTGTCAGTGTGCCATGGGCAGATGCTGAGCAATTGGAAAGTTTGGAGTAAAATAAGAATAGTCTGGTTTCACCGAAGACAAGGAAGGTGGGTCTTTCAAGAAGATGGAATGGGGGACACCAAATGCTGTTGAAATTGAATATAATAACTTCTGAAGTGTATCTCCCAGATTAATCAACATGGAGGTCTCATCAAGAACAAGTTTGCTATAGTAATAAAGATAGAAATCAGATTATAAGGGGTAGAAAGAGAGGAAAGGAAGAGATAATTTATGTCATGAAAAAGAGCTGTGATCATGAGGCAGAAGTTTCCTCTTGCATCAACACCTGTTGTCATTCCTGAGGTCCTACCTTGTGCTTATTCACCTTTGAGCTCTCCCCAGCTGGTCACTACCAGCCTGCCAAATTCCCCACCCCTGCCTTAAAGTGTAGATTCCCAGACAGGAGTCAGTATTCCACTGATACTCCCCAAGACATGAAACAGGGAAGGATGTTCATCTCTTCTGTTTTGGATGTCCTAGAAGTAGTCAATCTTCACATTAACATTTTTGACTAACTGGTCTACGCTACTGACTGATTTTTAACTTAAAGTCGATCGAATCGTACAGATTTCCTTCTCTTTTCCTCCATCCTTTCTTTTTTCCTTTCCTCTTTTTTTAGGTAAATATCGTTCTTACACTGAGTCATCCTAATATTTAACTTGTCCAGTTGTCCTTTGTTCATATTTATGTGCACTTCTTTCAGAATATACTTATTCTTGATATGTTTGGTAATTATGGCCCACATTTAGCTGAGCCATGGATTTTTGATGCCTCACTAATATGTATGGCATGCAGCCAGGGCATATCCAGCCTGTGGGGACATGTCATCCACATAATTTGTATCTATGATGGTACCTTCTATTGTACTGAGATATAATGGATATATAACATTATATTAATTTCTAGTAGGCAACATAAAAATTCTACATTTCTATATATTGTGAAAAGATTACCACAATAAATCTAGTTAACGTCTGTCAGCCCACAGAATAACACATTTCTTGAAAAGTGATAAAAACCTTAAATAGGCAGAAGACAGTAGGGTTTGAGGACAGGCTCTGGAATGACTCTAAATAACCCCCCTTGGGGCCTCTGGGTGGCTCAGTGGGTTAAAGCCTCTGCCTTCAGCTCAGGTCATGATCCCAGGGTCCTGGGATCAAGCCCTGCATTGGGCTCTCAGCTCGGCGGGGAGCCTGTTTTCCCCTTTCTCTCTGCCTGCCTCTCTCCCTTCTTGTGATCTCTGTCAAATAAATGAATAAAATCTTTAAAAATAAATAAATAAATAACCCCCTTCACATCAAATATTAACGAAAATAGATGAAAAATGTACAAAACAAAATATACTCATATTTATACCTCCCTGGACAACAACTATTAGCTCTTTATATTATATTGTTCCAAATGTAGTAATTTGTATAAAAAGCATATGCCTTTATCCATACAAGCTAGGGATAATACCTACATTTTGAGTTCTTGTTAGAGACTATATCTTCAAATCATTCAATATACATCTTTTACCAAAAGATCGGTTATAAAGAGGGATACTTTAAAGGACATGTAGTCTATTCATCCTATTCATTTTGTTCTTGATTATTTTGGCAACAGTTAAGTGCACATTTGAGCCAGATTTTATAGGTCTCCCCCTGAATTTCTTCTGTGACTTACGCTTTTATTCTTGAAGTATGTAATTTACTTCTGTAAAAAATCTATTGTTGCTTTACTTGCCAAGAGATTTGTGAAGAAGGCTATCCACTACATTAACCATAAAAACATGTTATAAAAAATAAGTGGAAGGAAATATGTATTTATTTTACAAATTTGTTTCACTTTTTATAATGCAAGATGTGAATTTTATACCTAATTCACTTTTCTTTAGTTTTCTGACAAAGAGGCTAAGTGTAATTTCATATTACTATTTCATAATTGTATAGATTCCTTTGGCCTGTATTTGTACATTTACTTCTGGTAATATTTACTTTCATCAAGCTAAACATTAATGGTTCTGCTATTTTCTGTTTTATCATAACCCACCTCAAATCTTTTATAGATAACAGTGGGACACAGTTAAGTAGTTAGATGGGAATAAGTAGTAGTATAAAACTGGTAACTCTGTACAAGTACTTACTGAGTAATTGTTAATTAAGAAAGTCATACATCTCATTGTCTGAATCCCAAGTCTACTCAGATTCACATATTTGATCTTCTACAGACATCTTGGTTACTCATTACTCTCAGTGGTTAGAGTGTCTGGCATAGTGAACGCTCAAGAAATGTTGGTTTTCATGTCTCTTGTCTTACAACAAAGGCTACATTATCCCCCTCTTTAGATTTCTGTGTTTTGAACGTACTCTGAAGACTATCACACCATACCATCTGTGACTTCTCGGATTTTGTGATCATTTATTTCCATTTTTCTAAAGATTTCTAAGATATTCTTTAAATCTGGTATTGTCTCCTATCCCATTAAGAAATGCTATTTAACATTTCCTCTACATTTTCCCCCTGACAATTAGAGCTGTTGACAGGGAAAAAAAAAATTCTGGAGTGGAAGATAAAAATAAATAGCTATTTCAAGCCTATCCAAAGATGTGCTACTCAAATCCTTTGTGTAGTTAAGCACCTGGCATTTATTGTCTAACTTGAAGCTTGGAGAGCTTAGTTTCTTTTCATAGCATATTATAAAGTAGTGGCTCAAGGAAGAGTCCTAGAAATTATTAGAGATAAAAGGAAATAGAGAAGAAGAGATAGAAGGGAAGAGGAAGAAGCAAAAAAGATGACTGGAGGGCCTGGGTGCTGCCTATGGCAATGAGATCAGTAAAAAGAGTACCAGCTGGTTTTTGGAAGTGGGACAACTGAGCTGAGATTTCAAGTGGTTTGTATTGTTGCCCTCTACCTTGCCCCTGCTCCTGCCCCTTTAAATTTTAATAAAGTCTTTTCTTCATCTATCCTCTTTGTGTATTTATGTATATGTGGATCAAATAGATGACTTGAATTCTATGTGTAAGTTTCCCTGGTACCTAAAAGGGACAATTTTCAGGGGATCAGAGCAATCCAAGTCATTCTCTCTCTGAAACGGAACTTCTGGAATGTCATCTTCATACCATGAGTCTCTGAGGGCTGGACTTCCTGCAAAGCACGCCCTGAAGTTTCAACCCATTGTTTCAGTGGTATCTTGTTCTTTAATGAGAAGTGTGAACCAGTGGACATTTGGCTTGCATTAGGAAGTAGTTTCACTTGTTCAAAAATATGCCTATTCTAGCAATCAGCCATCACTCAGAAGGTATTTAGTGACCAGTAATTAGCTTCCTAATACTGTGGTTGAACCCTCAGAGGTCCTAAGGCTCCTCGCCTTTAAGGACCATAGAAAACAATTCCAGCAAGATCAGTGATTCACAAGAAGCAATTTGAGGATAAGTCAATGCCAAACAGCCTTATGCAACCTCCTAGCAGCACTTGGGAATGCAAGAGGGCTGAAATGTGTGGGTGACGAGGAAGACCATATTTTTTGAAATAGTCCCAACAGAAGACAACTAGCAGTATTTGAAGAGATGGCCAGGAAAAACATTGCTGGGTCAGTCTAGGTCAGCCAGATCTATGGTTTTGGAATGAAAACACAGTAGAACCATTTGTGGATCATTTATTGTGGGTTCCAGCAGAGTTTCCATCCAATTCATGGCAGCAAATTTGGCTCCATGAGTTGCTTTTCTTAAATCCTAAGAAAAATATATTTGTGGATTTCTAAATTTCAGTGGTATTCAAGAAATAAAATTTAACAAGTGTGGCAATGATGGGGAAAGTGTGTTTAGGATGCTACCACATAAAGAATATACTTACCTGGGGATGACCAGAACATTCCACTGGGCTCAGACACCAGAGCACAACTGCTTCCCACTAACTCCAGCAACAGAGGCAGCTGTATCTTTCCCTGTTCCAACTATCTTCTTTCTTCCTTTATCACAGCTGTTATTAGCATCACCTATCACACCTGTTTTTCCTCTTCACTTCTTTTTCCTCGGTCCCATATGTATATATTGACAAACCAGAGTGTAAGTGACAATTTGTTAATCTTAAAATGGTAGAAAAGAAGAGTGGTACCATTTTCTTTATGTGTATCTATTCCTTTCTTGCTCTCTAGAAGAATGGGGGTATAAATAGAACATGGTAGAATTATTCAAGATACCTAGGTTAAAATATATGAGGTAATATCTTTTCATAATCATCAAAGCCAATGATTTCTAATTGTCATTTTATTGCCAAATTTTTATAAAGTAGAAGTGTGAAGGTGTCACACAATTTCAAGAAAGCTATATTCTACTAGGGATAACAATATCAACACATTAAAATTGTTAAAATAATATTAAAAATTCCCAAAGTTATATGGATTCCATGCTGTTTGTGCAAATGACAGGGTTGGAATTAATGCCAAAGTTTTGATTTTCTTTATTTTAAGATTTTATTTATCTATTTGACAGAGAGAGAAAGAGCACAAGTAGGGGAGAAACATGCAGAGGGAGAGGGCGAGGTTAAGAAGCAGGCTTATTAAGCAGGGAGCCCAATTCGGGGCTCTATCCCAAGACCCTGGTAATATGACCTGAGCTGAAGGCAGATGCTTAATTACTGAGTCACCCAGGCACCCCTGCTTGGTTTTCTTGATGAAAGAAGAAAGTCTGTAGAATTTTCACAGGAAAAGTCTTCTGGACAAATTATGTGTTTGTTGTTTTTTTTTTAAACTTGTTTCCTATTGTCATAAGGTGAGATCACATGGAATTGCAACAGACAGTAAACAAAGCTATGCATGACTTGGCTATAAAAACCTCAGTCTTTTTCTTTTTTCTTGAAGGCCAATTGATTAGAAAATGGTAAGCACCATTTCCCATAAGTGCCTTTTGTTTTAGAGGCAGAGCTTTGCCACTAGAGAAATAATACAAGTCTAGATCTACCAGTACATATCCTGATTGGATATGAATAGGAAGCATGTGTCTTATGTCATTTCATACATAAAAAAAGCTTCCTATTCAAAAGAAGTACTCCTGCTAATTTCTTAGCTGCCATGTTCAAAAACACTCTTCAGAAGATGAGTGTTGCTGAAATCACTGCTGTTGAGCCACCCGAGTTAGCAAGGCTAGGACAAGGAATAAAAGAAAGAAGATTCCCCATCATTTCCACATTTATTAAATTCCAAAATCTCTATTCAGAACTACGTACAGCTATCCAAATTCCCTGATTACCTTTCAAATTCTTGCTACTATACAAATTTTAAAGGACAGTTGTCAGATAACATGTGGAAATTAGGAAATGTTTGCATTAGACACTAAAATCAATGATACTGCATTGTTAGACTTAAAAGTATTTATCATTTCTTTAATACATATCTTGTTTCCACACTGTGCAAGTAAATAGCAGATGGATAGCAAATCAGAGGTGGAATTTAAGAAATGAAATCATACATATTGGTTATATCTTCAAAGGAAGTGCCTCACAAGTGAATCTCATAGGGAAAATGATGCAGAGTTGAAAAACATTTCAAAGTTGCCTTTGCAGAGAAAAACCAACTAAGAATACTGTGTATCAAACTGTATGGAAATGGAAAATGTGGCTCAAAGATACTGTTTAATGACTGTCCCAGGGCACACAGTGGCTATGAGAGAAAACACAATTTTAAAAGAGTAATTCAATAGTGTTGAAGTTATAAAATTGTACTAAAAAATCATCTGTCTGCCAAAAGCACAAAATACTTAAACTCTCTTGGGAAACATAATGATTTATTTATAAAGGAAAAACTAGGTTAATTCATTTCCAATTTTGCATTGAGTATACATACACATTAGCTAGCTACCAGAACAAAACACATTTTTTTTTTCTCCCTGGTGGCAATTGATACTTTTTCAATATTTTTTTATTATATTATAGCACCTTTAAACATGTGACTCTATTTAGATTTTTTTTCTTTTTACCTAGTTTAATTTAGAATTTCAGAAGAAAAAGCAAAGTTTGGTGAGAATGTATTTAAGAAGATTGCAACTATAAGCCTTGGGAGGGCCAAATATTCTGAAACACTGTATTCATTAGGGAGTTTGAAGGATAAAGATATTTAATCTAGTTCAATTTCTAATAGTAGATTTTAGTAAAATGAAACACTTGGGCATGTGTTTGCACAAACACACATCCCTCTTTCCTGATAGCACACTACGGATTAGCAACTTCTTTGAAAATACAGTCCCCTCCCCCACCCTGCTCATTTTTATTTAAATTCCACTTAGTTAACAAGGAGTTTACTATTAGTTACAGGTATAGAATTCAGTGATTCCTCACTTACATACAACAGCGGGTGCTCATCACAACCAGTGTCCTCCTGAATACCCATCACCTGTTTAGTCCATCGCCCCTGCACATGGCCTCTCCAGCAACTCAGTTTGTTTTCCATGGTAAAGAGTCTGTTTTCTGGAACAAGGGGGTGGGGATTTGGGGGCTGGGGTGGAGGGGATCTGTTTTCTGGTTTACTTCTCTCTCTTCTTTTACCCATATGCTCATCTTTTTGTTTCTTAAATTCCACATATGAGTGAAATCATATGATATTTGGCTTTCTCTGACTGACTTATTTTGTTTAGCATTATACTCTAGCTCCATCCACATTGTTGCAAATGGCATGGTTTCATTCTATGAAATGATTGAGTAATATTTCATTATATATATATCACATCACATATATATATAATATATATATATAGTATATATACTATATATATATATATCACATCACCTCTTTATCCATTCATCTGTTGATGGACATCTGGGCTCTTTCCATAGTTTGGCTATTATGGACATTGCTGCTATAAACATTGGGGTGCAGAACCCTCTTCGGATCACTACATTTGTATCTTTGGAGTATATACCCAGTAGTGCAATTTATGGGTGGTAGGGTACCTCAATTTTTAATTTTTTGAGGAAATTCCATACTGTTTTCTAGAGTGGCTGCATGCATTTAAGTACCCACCAACAGTGTAAGAGGACTTGAAAATAGGGACAGTTTTGTATATCACTACATTCCTCCCACCAACTATTACAGGGTTTAATAAATATTTGTGTAATAAATAAATCAGTTATTTACCATAAGATTGGCTATAAAAGTCAAGTATAGTGACGAATCGCCCAATACTTTCCTTTCATTTTGATTTTATTATTACCAGGATTTAGAAAACTTGTTACACTAATTTTATTTACTTGTACAAAAGAAAATTAACTTTTTGAAGCCTCACCTTCAATAAAATGAGACAATTTTGAAGAGGTATAATGATATACCACATGCTTTGAAACTGTAAAACAACAAATAATATAAGTGAATGCCATTTGTTCTTCTTAAACTTAGAATGGTTTGAAAAATGTAGGACTGCTTTTATGAGTGATCAATAAATAGAACAATTGATTTCACAAGTTTTATTGCATTAAATTCTGAGTAGTTTCAGTAAACTTATAGTGAAATTTAACAAGGAGACAATTTCATGAGTATTGGTGTCTATTTTTATCTGAGTTTGGAATTATCTGGCATTTGGGAAGCCATTACTTCTTGCCAGGTGAGAGTTAGACAATTCACAGTTTCTACTCTGAGTCAGAATTCCCCTGAAATGAGTTGAGAAAACATTTGGCTGAAGAATGAGTGTTTGTCTCCTCAGTAGTTGAGCCATGGAAGCCTTGTACAAATTTGCTTCCAACAATTCAAAAGTCAAACATCCATCTAAAGAATAACATTCAATGTGGGACATAACGTATCTTTGTAGCCTTGAGAGATCAGAGGTGGGACTGAGTCCTATAACATTATGTAACCCGGGCTAGGATGGAAAAAAAAAAAAAGCTGTTTTCACAGGTCATTTAAAAATTCATTCAGTGAAGATTGCTTTTGTTCAACACTTGGGTGTCTGCTACATAAGATATTTGAGTTGCTATGCTCAAAGAGGATGAAGTAAAGCCTCCCCAGAATTACAGGCTGGCAGGATTGCTACTGGAAACTAATTTAATCTATTTTAAAAGTTCAGTGCGAATAAGCATTTTTGTATAACTTTCCTAGTCATAGATACAATTTCAAGTTAATATTTTAGTAAGACATTTGCTTTTAATCTCTATCAGTTAGTTCTGGAGTAATTTTAGAGATATACTATCCCAATTCTTTAGATTTTCAAAAGGAATTTGGACATTTTTTAAAAAGACTTATTTATTTAGGAGAGATTGAGAATGAGAGTGGGGAGGAGCAGAAGGAGAGGGAAAGAGAGAAGCAGACTCCTCACTGAGCACGCAGAGAACTAATGTGGGTCTCAAGCTCATGACCTGAAATCATGACCTGAGCAGAAATCAAGAGTCACACTTCTCACGGACCGAGCCACCCAGGTGCCCAGGAATTTGGACATTTTACTAACTGGGAAAACATCTTGATGACTATAGGTAACTAATTGTTACTGAGAAGAGACTTTCCCAGTATAATTTTTTTTAAATTTTTAAAAAAAAATTTATTTATTTGTCAGAGAGAGAGGGAGAGAGAGCGAGAGAGCACAGGCAGACAGAGTGTCAGGCAGAGGAAGAGGGAGAAGCAGGCTCCCTGCCGAGCAAGGAGCCCGATGTGGGACATGATCCCAGGACGCTGGGATCATGACCTGAGCCGAAGGCAGCGCTCAACCGACTGAGCCAGCCAGGTGTACCCCCAGTATAATTTACTTTAATCCTAATGTTGAGGATACCATTCTAAAGAATTTCTGCTTGTCCTGTTACACTGAATATTATTGTTCCATATGGCAGAACCTTCACTCTCAACAGTCTGATATTTACAATATGCAAATTTAATCATATTATTTTTCTTTTCTTAAAAGATTTTATGTATTTATTTTAGAGAAAAAAGGAGAGAACAGGGAAAGAGGCAGAGGGAGAGAAAGAATCTCAAGCAGACTCACTGCTGAGCACAGAAACTGATGTGGGGCTTAATCTCATGACCCTGAAATCATGACTCTGAGTCAAAATCAAGAGTTGGATGCTTGACCACTGAACCACCCAGGCACTCCTCATTATTTTTCTTAAATCTGTCAGTGGATTTCTCTCCTTAGAGTTCAAAGTCTCAAACTGCTTGGAATATCACATTAAAATCTTCCTCATCAGGCCGCTGAGACCTCAACATTTCCTTTGTGGTCATTCTTTCAAGATGCAGTTTCTACAGCCTTCTCGAGATACCTGCTGCTCTCCAACACTCTATTAAGTATAAAAACACATACATTTATTAAAAGCAAAAATAGAAATAAAATGTACTTTGTCATTATTATCTTCCCATATAGTAAAACTACTTTCTCTGGATGTGTTTTATGGGGATTAAAAAATAAATAAGTGAATAAATACTAACATTGGTTGAGTGCTTACTACTTTCTGTGCATATGTTAATTCAATTAAGTCATATAATAACTCAATGAGGTTAGTGCTTTCCAATTATTCTCATTTTTATAGATGAGGAAACTAAAGCTACCAGTCCTTAAGTGACTTTGCAAGGACACAGAGTGATTAGTGATTATAGTTTAGTGATTATAGTATACAGTATAGTGATTATAGAAAGTGATTAGATTATA
Source organism: Mellivora capensis (assembly GCA_004024625.1). Lineage (NCBI taxonomy): Eukaryota > Metazoa > Chordata > Mammalia > Carnivora > Mustelidae > Mellivora > Mellivora capensis. The sequence goes on along the minus strand of PISX010002245.1, from coordinate 42,073 downwards.
GTTCAAAACCAGAAAGTCTGATTTGAGAATCTATGCTTTTTCTTTCTCTCTCTTTTTTTTCCATTGCAAAAGAATATTACAATATACTTCTTAGGAAAATTTTACCTAATGTACAATATTTTTAAGGAATAATATTAAAAACTTGCCTTTCAAATGCTATGTTGTTTTAAATAAAAAAATTAAACAGTAACATTGATTAGTGAGATATCTTTAATAGCTAAGCTACTCAATTTGATTTCAGATCCAATCAAACAGTACCAGATTCTAATATGAACTTTGAAAATGTTTTATTCACCCTTTCAAAACTCCCTTATTTCCAAAAGGATTAGAGAAGGTTTACAGTTAAAAGATAAAAATTATGGCTCCACTACATCAATGGTAGAGAAACGTAAGGAATTTGGATGAGGATAACTCACGATCAAGTAAATCATTATACATGAAAATCCCAAGATTCCCTAGAAAGCAAAGTACAAGGAAGGAAAACCACTGAGCATGTAAACAAGGGAGACCCACTACTCCTGGCTGCCCTATCCTTCATGAGCTAAGTGCTGGATCTCATTCATCTTTTTGTGCAGCTTTCATCAGCGTGAGTTTGATGTTATGACCATGGCCATGAGAGATGTGCAGAATCCAACCTGATGGCATGTAGGGTCTATAAAACTTGCAGCCTGCTAGACAGGGAAAATATGAAAAGAATACAAAATAGAGAATTCTGCTTACCCAAATCAGGCAATAAATTTAAAAGGGGCTATTAAAGGATGACATAAGTGTATGAAGGATCCAGTGGAATGGCATTAAAAGTGTTTTTAAAGCCAGACAAGAAAGCACTCAAATGTATTAGGGGAGCCAAAGATTTGCAATATTCAGCCAAGCATAAAGCCCTTAGTAACCATCACCGTGTGGCTACGGAATTCTTTAGTAGAAGAAGTGAGGAGGTAAATAAGGTAAGAATAAGAGTAAGGCGGTGGCTATTTTGAACCCTCTGAAGTTCAGAGTCCTTGTTCTAATTTATAAAAAGGAGGGGTTAGCTGGTGGGGTTCTCAACAGTGTCAAATCTCATGTATTATGCAAACATCTCTAGTAGATAGGCAACATATGCACACTTACTTCCTTTATCGGTCTTTCAATGCCATGAAGAGTTAGAATTCTATATTTTTAGAGGGTGAAGTAAATTAAACTTTAAAAACCCTTTTGTGTTAATTTTGTGAATGACTTGTGCATATCTTCTATTTGGTATGATGAATTGTTTATACTAGACTTGCTAACTTGAAATTTAAAGTATGTTATTGGAAATTTGAATATAGACCTGATAAATTATGTTAAAAAATTAAATACATTGAGGCACATGGGTATCTCAGTTAGTTAAATGTCTGCCTTTGGCTCAGGTCATGAACCCAGGGTCTGGGATTGAGCCTCACGTCTGGCTCCCTGCTCAGCTGAGAGCCTGCTTTTCCCTCTCCCTCTGCCTCTCCCCCTACTTGTGTGTGTTCTCGCTCTCTCTCTCCCTTTGTCAAATAAATAAATAAATCTTTTAAAAAATTAAGTAAAGATTTATTAATTTTATAAAAAATAAAATTTGTAAAATACATATATATATGTTTTTTTAAAGGTTTTATTTATTTATTTGACAGACAGAGATTACCTGTAGGCAGAGAGGCAGGCAGAGAGAGAGAGGAGGAAGCAGGCTCCCTGCTGAGCAGAGAGCCCGATGTGGGGCTTAATCTCAGGACCCTGGGATCATGACCTGAGTCGAAGGCAGAGGCTTTAACCCCCTGAGCCACCCAGGCACCCCACATATATATGTTAGAGTAATAGAAATGGCTTATATACTTGAAAAGGATTTGTTTTGTAGTGGAGTATAAGAAGTAAATAGAAATAATTGAAAGAGGTAATCAATAGTTAAAGGCCTTGTTGAATGTTATTGTTTATTCATTAGATTTATAAAGTGTAAAAAATAGATTTATAAAGTGTAAAAAATAGATTTATAAAGTATAAAAAATTTAGAGTTGGACTTAATGATTTAGAAAAACTATAGTCTTGAATTTAGATTTCTATTGAATTGAATATTAATTCTAAAAAATCCTAATTAGCTGTAAGGTCATGAAAATCCCATGACACGTGTACTTAGCATGTACTCTGTAACTGTTCATTAGTCGAAATGGCAAGGAGAATTGGAAGTGAGACAATGCATGTGCAGGCATGAGATTCTTCCAGGCAATAATTTCTTTGGAAAGGAATAAAACACAGCCACTTTGGAAGAGTTGACACTTGCCTAGAAAACTACACTTACTCTTACTGTATGATCCTGCTATCATGTTCCCTGATATTTACCAAAAGAGTTGAAAACTTGAGTCCACACAAAAGTCTGCAGACAGACATTACAACAGGTTTCTTCATAATTACCCAAACTTGGAAGCAACCAAGCTGTCCTTCAGTGGAGATTGGAAAGATAAACTAGTCCATCCAGACAATAGTGTTAAAAAGAAAGGAGCTATCAAGCCATGAATAGACATGGAGGACACCTAAATGCATATTACTAAGTTGGAGAAGCAAATCTTAAAAGACTACATACTGCACAATTCCATAACATATGGAAAAGACAAAACTCTTGAGATGCCAAAAGACGTGTGGTTGCCAGAAGTTAGGTGTGAGGAGGAATGAATAGGCAAAGCATAGAAGATTTTTCGGGTAGTGAAATACTCTGTGTGATACTAGTACCTTGGATACATGCCATTATACATTTGTCCAAACCCACTGTATATGCAGCAGTAAGAGTGAACTGTAGACTTTGAGTCATTAGGATGGGTCACTGCAGGTTTCTCATTTGTCACAGTCTACCAGTCTAGTGGAGGATGTCAATGGTGGGGGACGGCATGCATGTGTGGGGGCAGAGGGTATATCAGAAATCTCTATACTTACATCTCAATTTTGCTCTGAACTAAAAACTCCTCTAAAAAGAGTCTTAAAAAAATGATTTCAACAATTTCTTATAAAAGAATTTTTCAGGCAGACATTTATGTATGAATAATGAGAATAATAATAATAATAATAATAAATAAATAAGAATTGTGCAACAGATATAAGGACAGAATCTTCAATAGCAATTTATAAAAGATGCTGGCACAATTTCCATATGTCGTTTTCTGTGGTGGTCCTCAATATAACATAAGGTCTTCTTGGTGAATAACTTTTGGGGGAAAATTGACAGTAAGACTTAATATTGAAATCTCTGGCCATCACTCAAACTGTGGGACTTCTGTAATTGAGGAAATCAAGTTGCTATTTTGTTGAAAAATTGAAGGTACTGAAATATATTACTGCCTCATTTAAATACTATATATCTTTCATGAAAGCAGGATGTGGCTTTTATGTGGATAGTGTCGGGTATTTTGGTCAAAGTTGTTTTGTATCTCTTCAAATTACCCAATAAGTGCTTGATTTAAACCCAACGTTTTTATGTTAATATATTGGAATAACCTGGAGGAGTTTGAGAATAGTGTTGTTCAATTGTCTTTATTATTGTAAAATTACCTTACTAAAGCTTGTATAAAAGTTTTTATTTTGAACATATTTGGTCTGCCAAGAAAAGGTAGCTTAAAAGTATCCCCTTAGGTAGTAAATAAATTGCTTAACAAGTTGTGCTTAGATTTTTGGAATATTCCATCTGATGTTAAAGACAATCTTCCAGGGTTGCCTGGGTGGCTCAGTCCATTAAGCATCTGCCTTCGACTCAGGTCATAATCTCAGGGTCCTGGTATCTAACCTGGCCTCTCTGCTCTACAGGGAGTTTGCTTCTCCCTCTCCTTCTGCCTGCTGCTCCTCCTACTTGTGCAAGTTCTCTTTCTCTGTCAAATAAATAAATAAAATCTTTTAAAAAATAAAGACAATCATCCAGAATTTATAGTTTTTTTGTTTGTTTGTTTTGGCATAGTTGGTGATAAGTTACTTTTATTTTTTCTGACAGTAAGTGAACAATGGGTTCTGTGCTTTCCTTAAGACCATCATTAGGATATGATATTGAAACTATGAAATCAATGTAGAAAAAAACTAATCCTACTCTCTTCCCCCATCATCTTCTGCTACAATATTCAGTGAAAATGATACAGTAGATACAGTAGAAACAGTGATAGTCTAGGAAAGGATAGAAAGAAATCTAGTGCCACTTGTCCTTATCCCCAATGAACTTTTGAAAGAAGAGAATACAGGGGTAATGTATCTTCTGCAGCTTCAAGCCTTAGGAAAGAAGAGTGTACTGAAGTGTGAGAAAAAACAAAGGAGGGGATTTTAGAAACCTGACATTACATCTGATATTCTGGGAACAGACCATCTTCCAAACTGCTTTCTACTAACTAAAGGAAGCCACAAAAAAAAAAAAAAAAAAAAAAAAAAAAAAGTTCATTGGAATTTTATTGTTAAGTTAATAGGAGTTTTACTTCCTATATAATAAGGATGGAACAAGAATTCTTCTCTTGCTCCTACAGGGTTTGGGAATGTTGAGCTTAAATGATGGTTGTTGTCAGAGGGTATTGGTAAAGCAGGACAATGTTTTCTCAAAATTGTATCCTCAAATTTGGGGAACTTGTCCGTAGGCCACTGGCAGGGAATCATCCAGCAGTAAGGTCATAGGCCTAAGGGACATTAAAAAAATATATTTTATTTATTTATTTCACAGAGAGAGAGATCACAAGTAGGCGGAGAGGTGCGGGGCAGGGGGGGGGAGGGGAAGCAGGCTCCCTGCTGAGCAGAGAGCCCAATGCAGCCAAGGTGGGATATGATATGGGATATGGAGAGAACCGTGCAATGTTGTCTCTATTGACAGACCAGCAACCATAAATAACAAGGGACAATGAATCATACTGGAGTTGTTACCAGCAGATTCCTGCATAATCTTTTGGGACAAGGCCAGCCATCTCTCAGCTCAATGGTTACCAGTCTAGGGAGCATTCTCAACTGTCACCGGAGGGCACATACCAGCAGGATCCAAACGGTGCCACATGGACCCAAGGAACACACCTCTTTTCTGCAACAATAAGGTCCCATAAAACAACGTTATACAGTAAGAGGACACCTAATACTAGTATGAGAGACTAAGGGTTTTCTTTTGTTTTTGTTTTTTTAAAGATTTAATTATTATTTTAGAGGGAGAGAGAGAGAAAAAAAAAATTCATGCATGTGAGTAGGGGAAGGGCCAAGGGAGAGGAAGAGAGAATCTTCAAGCAGAGTCCCTATTGAGCATGGAACCTGACTTGGGGCTCAATCCCAGCACCCTAAGATCATGACTTGTGTCAAAATCAAGAGTCAGACCCTCAAATGACTGAGCCAACCAGGAACCGCAAGACCGAGGGTTTTTATCCAAATTATCCAAACAGAAATACCCAATGAGAGAGTTTCAATGTTTGGATTGATCTTAAATTATCCAATGGACAAAATACAGGTTTACTTATCTCCTCTACAACTCTGAAGGAAGGTCAGATGGATTTATAACAATTTTCTCTCCTTTTGAATGTAGTATGAGTAACAAGTTTACCCTGTCACATATAGGAAGACCATTTGGCATATTTAAGGATCTCTGTGAGTGTATCACTATACCCAAAGCTGACAACAAATCTGTAGTCTAAATCAGAGAGGCAAGATACCTTGAGCTCACAGGTGAAATCCTAAGACAGAAAAGGGATGACAGAATGAGATACAAGACAGTCAACAAGGAAACAAAAGAAAGGTGGAGACTTCAAAAATGTTTATTAAGTTTCCTTATGACATTTTATGGAAGGGGACCTAGTTTCAGCAATGGCAATTCAAGTCTTATACACAGTGGCTGGAGATGTATCTGGAAAGCATGTGCCCTGGAGATGGGTGGACTTCAGAAACAAGCCTAAATAAGAACTTAGGGCTGGGAATGCATAAGTCATGGAAAGTTTTGGAGGTCCAGCAAAGTTCCAGTGTCACCATGCTGTTCTCATGAGGACTGATACACATTACCCTCTCAAGCCTAGTATCTTAAGCCAGATACTGGCAGTGATTTAGGGACTGGATCAAGGAAGAAGGAGAGACTGGGGTGAAATCTCAGTTGTGAGGTACTAGCATGCACTTCTGGCTGCTTTTCAAAGAGCCAAATGCTCACCCTTGGGTTTAAATCCACTCAGTGTCTGCCTGTGATCACATTTGAACTCTAAATGGGGATAGGGCCAATGCAAAGGGAGCTGGGTCTCCAGAAGGACCTTGTAGTCATTATTTAAATTGTGAAATTCCACTTGGCCTGCAGGGTTGCCCATTAGATCAATTGGTAAACAGGAGAAAAACATTTTGGATAAAGATTTAGCTCTCAACTTTTTGGAAGGATAAAACCTCCAGGATCAGAATCCATGCTCATTACAGGACTGCACTGATTTACCAAAGGTAGCATATAATTGTGAAGTAATGTTTTAAAACATTCTATGTCAGAGCATGTTTCTCTTTTGCATTTAGGTGCATTTTTCCTGGTTTAAAAAAAAATTGAGATATCCATCCACCTCAGTAGGAGTTTTCATTGTTACAACAAGAGTGTAAAGAGAATGAATGAGCTAATATTAATCATTACTGCATTGGTTTGATTCAGAAAATAGAAATGTGTGTTTTTAGAACATAATTTCAATACTAACTACAGATGCTCTAGATCCCATGTACCATGTCAACAGGACAAGCACCTTCATTATTTAAAATTCTTTATCTGATTATTTTAATAGGGAAGAGGAAAGAGAAAAGCTGTGACATAGTCCTGTATTACACCATTCTGCAAAGGAATTTGCTTTGCCAAAGGCCTGATTCCCAGCATTCTGACCCTGAAATTGTGCTGCGATAAGATTTCTGAATATGCATTAGAATTGATGCTTTCATCAAGATTATATTGCTGATCCTGGGGGACGCCATTGGCTACATGTAAATCACTGAAGATGGATTGAAAATGTTTGGCAAATCTTAAATCATAAGCATTTTCTCAATTGAATGAACCATTGTAGCAATGATTAAACATAGAATAGTTCTCTCTAAAGTTGTTTTGTCCCTCAAAGATGGTAGTAGAATAGTATTATTATTCAATTTATTAAAAAGAAAGTTGGTATGGGGATTTGAAAGAAATAGCTGGTCTGTCATTTTGGGGGAACTGGATGGACATACACAGAAGGAACTATACTGAGGCACTGAAAGGCATACATAACTGTGCAGTGATTGGGGTCTTATACTACCCCAAATGGGATTTTAACAGTTTGGGTGGCAGATGTTAATGCTTTAGAATGTTTTATAAGTTTAGACTTTAAGTGGTGTGACTGTATTCTAGAAAGACAGTTTTCTAAGGTTTCTAAAGAATGGTATTAAAGTTTGGGGAAAACATCTTATGCATATATCGCAGAAATTGATATATTTCGAATCTCAGTTACTTAGCCACACCATGATTTTCAATCTTGAATATAATGTAGCCAATAAATTTTAACAAAGAGCTTATAATAATATGGATCTTAAGTTATAATGTTAAGTGAACAAAACCTCCCATACCATTCCTTGTGTATTATTACCACAGGTGTGCAAGAAGACAGACAAAAGAAACTTTGCAGGAACTAAAAAAAAAAAAAACAGAACACAACTACAGCAACACAGCTTTACCTTTGGGACATAAAAATATTCTTGGTTTGATTTTCAGTTTTCCACATGTTCCAAATTTTCTATAAATTTAAAATTTAATAATGAATAAGTAGCTTCATGTATTGAAATTATAAATGTCTGGTTTGAGAAGAAAGCATATCAGAACCTTTTTTTTTTCTTCCTGATGTTCCTGATGGCCAAAACAATATCTAATGGCTAAGAATCTTTTGAGCATGCCATTTTTCTTTCATTCCTAATCTTTTTTTTTTTAACTGTATGTACAGATATTGGGTGTGTCAATTGAGCTGTCGAGTGTACTTCATGTATTTGGATGAAATTCTGAGACCTGTGAAGCCTCCTTACCCTTCTCCCAGGAAGCTGCCTTAGAGATCTGCGAATCCATTGAAAGTGACATTCATTGATATAGTTGAACAGATAACACAAGAATTTCTAAGTATTTTTAAAATGCATGCTATTGAAAATAGTCTTGTCAAGGTTTAAAAGCAAAAGATGAATATGCTGAAAGAAAGAAAACAAAAGGTCATTATATTCTAAATAGTAGAAACTTGAAAGCCTCAGTCCTTGAAATTTCTATTGATGTAAGAGAATGCAAGAAATGTATGTCCACGGTGTGGGAGGGAAAGGGCCGATGAAGAAAGAGAAGATACGACTGAATCATTGTTTTTAAGGATTCCTGAAAAGGGATTGGAAGCCAAGTACGAAAGTGGGAAATGCTAGCAATCCTCAGACCCAAGAACTGAGAAAGTTTGTGCCCCACTTCCTTCCTGGAACTTGGGATGAACAGCCAAATAGACCTACTGTACAATGATGTGGGAATATCAAATTCTAAATGGAAACATAGTTTATCTGTTCATGAGAAAGCCCAAGAAAGCATCCTTCTTCCTGTGACTCTGAGTTTTCCTTTGGTTTTCTATGCCTACTATTCTGTGCCCTATTACCACACATGGAAACAGTCTGCAAATTTAGGAGCCTGGCAATCAATACCGGTCAATCAAAGATGATGGCTGATCTCAGACACCAACAGAATCTTAAAAAAAAAAAAAAAAAGAAAGAAAAAGAAAAAGAAAAAAAGGACCCAGATTCAGTATAAGGTGGAAATTTTTCATCTCAGCAGATACCAGGGGAGAATTGTGAAGGATGAGGTACCTTCCCCAATGCTGTGATGGCATGTAAGTCCATTCTCTTTCACATTACCAAAATTGAGGTGGCATCCTGGTGGCAAGTGACAGGAGAGAGGAATCATTGAATTAGACTAGGTTTAAATCAGAATGATAAAATACTGAATTTGTCTGCATTTACTTGGAAGTATTTAGATTACTCATTCTGTTATTAAGGAGAATTGGGGGTTCAAGATTATTTCATGCAGTAATTCAACAGAGGTTTTTGATGACCTGTGAATCAGTGATTTGTCTAGACACTAGGAAGTTGTAGCGGAAAAGAGATAAAGTCAAAACCAGGGCTCGTGGACTTTAGTTCTAGAGTGGGAGGAGAAACATTGAAAATATACAAATAAAAATAGAACAAGTCAGGTAGTAAGTGCTATGAGGAATAATGAATCAGAATAAGGGAGAGATAGCTAGGTGGGTGTTCTTTTAGACAGACTAGGCAAGGAAGGCTTTCCGTGGAGGTGGTCTTTCAGCAGAGATGAAAAGGAAGTGAGGGGAAACACTTTGTGGTGTTTCTAGGGAAGAACATTCCAGGTAAGAATAATAAGTGAATAGGCTTGAATAAAGAGTTACATATTTTTTCTGACTTGACAATCATAGCGCCTACATACAGTTTTAATGTAACTTTCTTAATAAGGATGATACTGTATTAAATTTTGTCACATAATGAAAAACATAGGATTTTAGGAGTTTGGTTACCTAAAGAATTTTGCCTAACTGTTTATAGGTTAATTGGTAAACAACAGCAATATCACAAAACTCATGCCTCCTGAATTAGATGTGGATAAGACAACCAGAAAGATTGGGGGGAAATATAAAAGCCTATATTCATATTGCTTTAAAAATATCTTATGTTCTTATCCCAATTTAAAGAAAATAAAACTAGAAATTGCTGGTTTTTCAGTCAGAAACTTGTACCCAAATAAAACCTTGGCATATCAACAGAAGATTTTTAATGAACTACTTTGATGTTTTAAGATAAAGTATTAAAAACATATGCACATTGTATCTTTTTTCTTTATTTCTTTTCAGCGTAACAGAGTTCATAGTTTTACACCACACCCAGTGCTCCATGCAATGTGTGCCCTCCACAATACCCACCACATTGTATCTTTTTTGTGTTTTTATTACCAGATAATTTTTTTAACCAATGGGCAAAAATAGTGGTCCTATATATTGAGAACCTAACTCAAACAGGGAAGAATATAGGGTTTTAAATAATATATATGTTACTTATCATATATTATGTTTTATATAATAATATAAATATTATTTATATATTTAATGAGATATATATAAATAAAGAGTAAAATATGATTTTTCTCTACTTAGCCATTCAGCTCTGATGTAAATTTCCTCTGTAAGTTCATTTAGGTGAATGAAATTACTAGAGATAAGAACTCATGACAAAATATTATACATTATTTTTTAAATTTTCAAATGAAGTCTTTCAAATACAAGAAGAGAGAAGATGAAAACAACAAAGAAAAGAGAGTGAGTGATATCCCAAATCTGTGGAAGTGCTAGAGTTAAAACTTTAAATTCCTGAATTCTTTCTGACTCTGTTTGGCTATTATGTGTATGTACGTGGGAGTAATACAGACTTGTAAATATGATCAACACATTGTACAGTCTACAGATTTTTCTATTAAGCTTACACCTCAGAGGAAAAAAAGGTTTTATTTATTTTTTATTTTTTGAAAAAAATGGTTTTAATACAAAAAAGAGTGAGATCAGCATTCTCAAAGCTAATTATATAGGAATGAAGAATTACATTGTGTCAGACACAGACTATCAGGCCTACATTTCTTACCCACAAGAAACTTCATGGAGCATGCTACTGAAGTCCTGGTTATCCTGTCTGAAATCAGTTTTCAAACTTAATATATTCTAGTATATTTCAGAAGTTATTCAAGACTTGGTTACTCAAAAGTCTATTCAAACCAATTTCACTCCTCCTTCATATTTTTTTTTATCAGTAGCAACCTTACATGAGAGTAAGATTCTTTTCAAAACCACCTTTTATATTGCTTATTTTATTTTAAATTTTTTATTTTTAAATATTTTATTTATTGATTTGACAAAGAGAGAGAGAGTGATAGAGCACAAACAGGGAGAGCGGCAGAGGGAGAGGGAGAAGCAGGCTTCTCACTGAGCAGGGAGCCCTACTTGGCTGGATTCCAGGACCTTGAGATCATGACCTGAGTTGAGGACAGATGCTTAACTGACTGAGCCACTCAGAAGCCCCTATATTGCTTATTTTAATATCTTATTTAACTAAAGGGGTATTTCAAAATTTATGCAACACATCTAGATTTATATTCACTATTTTTGCTTCTACATATTTTTATCTTATTTTCCTGAACTTTACTTTTAAAGCTATTAAAAAAAAACACTATCATTAAATCTCTTTTTCTAGGGGCACCTTGGAGGCTCAGTTAGTTAAGTGTCTGCCTTTGTCTCAGGTCATGATCTCAGGGTCCTGGGATCGAGTCCCACTTCAGACTCCCTGCTCAACGGGGAGTCTGCCTCTGCCTCTCCCCCACCTCATGCTCTCTCGCACTTTCACTCTCTTTTTCTCTCTCTCACACAAAAATAAATAAATAAAATCTTTAAAAAAATCTCTTTATATTAATTTCTCCCATCCCTTTGTGTTTCATTTCCCTTCTTGTAGTTTAGTTTAAGAGTGTGTGTGTGTGTGTGTGTGTGTGTGTGTGTATTCATAGTAGGAACCCCCCGCCCCCAATCATACACAGAGCAGGCTGGAACGCTAAACAAATAGAGGAGAGTTGACCTATAGAAATATACAAATCCAAGGTAGACTGCACATAAATAAGCAATAAACAATCCCCCTGAGATTTTTGGAATTGTTTGTTACCCAGCATGGTCCAATACCTGATACAGACATATTCCTGTTGAAGATAGATAATAATATGCCAAATGAAAAAATAAATAGCTTAAACTGTACATAGTAATCACTTTATCAGTTTAAGGACTATGAGTAAATTATTCACACAAAGTGCAATTCAGAATATTATTGAGAGCTGAGATAGATAAACTTGCAAAAATCACAGCTTTTGGAGCAAGTTAAATTCTGTCAGCCTCCTTTTCCTTATGTGCATAATGAAGATGTGTCTTATAAACAGTGCAAGAATTGATATGGGTTATCATAGCGTTTATTAGGTAAGAAATCAATTAATGTTATTCAAAAAATGTACCAACTCACAAACCAAATATCTTAGATAATCCTTCAGTTTTTTTTTTTTTTAATAATGGAAACACATTCTTGAGTGGAAAAGAAAACAATTATACCATATATGAAGTTCTTGAAATCTAGTAAAATAAAGTTCAATCTAAAGAAAGAGATTGCTGTTAAGATGAACCACGAGAGACTATGGACTCTGAAAAATAACCTGAGGGTTTTGAAGGGGCGGGGGGTGGGAGGTTGGGGGAGCCTGGTGGTGGGTATTGTGGAGGGCACGCATTGCATGGAGAACTGGGTGTGGTGTAAAACTATGAATTCTGTTACGCTGAAAAGAAATTAAAAAATATTTAAAAAAAATAGGTTTTTTTTTCTTTTAACTTTAGAGTTCCACAGTATATAATATTGTAAGCAAGGAATGTACAATATGCTTGGTAACCAAATGTGTTATGCTTCAAAATATATCCAACCTAACATTAGAAGCAAACTCAACAGCAGCTGGACCATTTTAAAGACTAATCCACTAGAACTTTTCAGATACATCTTTTGAAACTCCCTATAATTATGGCTCTTTGTAACATGTCATTTTTCTGTTTTATTAGGAACACAACAGTATAGTTAAATCACATATAATTTTTTTCTCTGAAACTGTTTTTAAAGCATGTTACTGTAAATGAATGCAAAACAGAAAAAAAAAGATACAACCATTTCCTAAAATAGAATATTCAAGTGTAAGTGTCTTTGTACGTCAGAAGTTAAACATGTTCTTTTAACATATTTTATTATTTTCCCTTCTTAACTTTCAAAAAATCTTGTATGTATTCAAATCAGCTAAATTTTATTCTATAATGCATTCATCATTAGAAGAGTAAAGTGATACATATGTAAATTTATTTATATAAATTTATGATACTTATTCTGAAAATACAATCTGAATTTTATAATATTTCAAGATCATTTACCCTTAGATAATTAATGTTTAGTGGTGAAAATCTAAAATGTAAAAGTTCATCTCCAAAACAAAATTTATTGATTGGCCAATTTGCAGTTGATCTGTAATGGGAAAACACACAGGATTAGGGACTTTTTGAGGGGACAATTTGATTTTTATACATGGTTATCTTTAAATATGCAAAAATATACTGGTTAAAATAATCTAAGTAATGAAATGAATAATACGAAGATTTCGTTCTATCTTATTTTGTTTATATTTAATGAAATGTATTGATATTCAAAAAACCTGAAAAATATTCTGAGCGCAGTCAGTGTATTAGTTTCTGTTGCTGCTGTAACAAGGGACCATAAATCTAGTGGCTTAAAACAACACACATATGATCTCACAGTTCCAGAGGTCAGAAACCAAAAATAAGTCCCATAAGGGGTGCCTGGGTGGCTCAGTCAGCTAAGTTTCTTACTCTTAATTTCAGCTCAGGTCATGATCTCAGAGTTGTGAGAGTGCACACATTCACTCTCTCTCTCTTTCAAAAAAAAAAAAAAGTCTCATGAGCTAACACCAGGGTGTTAAAAGAGGTTTATTCTTCTGGAGTCTCTAGAGCAGAATTACTTCCTTGCTGTGTAGGTTTTACTGGCTGCCTGCATTCCTTGGCTTTTGACTTTATCTTCCATCTTCAAAGCCAGCAGCGCAGAATCACCCAAACTTTTTCTCTAACTTTGCTTCCATTATCACATGATCTTCTCTGATTCTAATTCTACAGCCTCCCTCTTTTAGGTCTCCTTGTGCATACATTGGGCCCATCTGGATGGTCCAGAATAATCCTCCCATCTCAAGATCTTTTATTTAACTACATCTGCAAAGTCCCTTTTCCATTTAGGGAACATGTTCACAGGCTTTTAAAGATTGGGGGATGGAAAACCTTCAGGGGCATTATTCAGTCTGCCACAGCTATGCTTAATCTTTCTGAAATACCTAGATATGTGAAGAGGTAGGGCTTTTATTAATGCCATATGATTGTATTTTAAAACTCAAAAACTCAAAATAAATATGATTGAAATTTTAAAACTATTCTCAAAAATATATCAAAAACTCCAAATGGGAGCGTGATTTTTTTTGACTTAATAATCACGAGGCCTGTAATTTTTCCATTTCTTTCTGAGAGAAACTCCTCACTTGATTTGTGGGAGTGGTCCCTTCCTATTCCCCTCAGCCTCAGAGCTGTCATAGGCAACTCACTCAAACATAATCAATCCATTAGGAGACCTGCAGCTTATATGCTAACCTTGCAAAAGTTCTCTGTCCAAATTTAGAGAGTCTAGAATAATATTATTCTTGCCCTTTAGAATCTGCATGGGCAAATATAAAGCAAATTAGGCAGCATATAATGATGTGAAATTAAAATGGAGATAAGGTGGTCAGAAAAAAAATGCAGTATAGTCAATTAAATTTGAATTTCAGATAAACAATTCCATTCCTTAGTATTGTATGTCCTGAATATCGCATGAAACATTCCTTAACTAAAAGTCATATGTTGCTTGCCTGAAATTTAAATTTAATTAGGTGCCCTATAAATTTATTTGCTAAACTGGCAATCTTACAGAAACAGCATAATGGGTCCTAAGTGGTCATGAACTAGCTGAAGTTATAAGGAGACTGACAATTTTGAGGAAGCAAAAGTTGTGAGATAGAGTATAGTTTGAAGGTAAGCAATGGTCCTTAATTTCTCCATATTAAATAAACAGGAAGGTGAATTGTAAAATACAGAAAACCAAGAGATTTTACAAATCTTTCGGAAGTGACAACACTACGATAGCCCTGGACAAATGACGTCATAGACAGTTCATAGAAATAGCCCATAACCATATGAAAAATATGTACAGTTGCCTTAGTCACTGAAGAAATGTAAGCACAATGAGATTTTTTTAACCAGATTTTATAAACAAAGAGAGAAAAGATCAGCAGTGCTCAAAGTGGGGAAATTGGGACCTTCACACACTTTTTTTGGAAAGTCTCAATTGGTATAATAATTTTTGGAGAAGTGTGTGATGATACACACCTAAACATAGGTATGAGTCATTAAAATAGGGGATGGTAATGTCAGGTAATCTTTCACTTTCCTTAGGGCGATGACTGAGGGGTTTAAACCCTTGAGTCAAGTTCCTTTGAAGGATGATGTCTCACCAGCCATTAAGGAGATGAAATCAAAGATGTGTCTCCATGTGGAATCTCTATACAAAAAAGGGATTTCTTTTTGCATGTCTCAAGTCCATCCTTTTCTTTCCATTTTTAACTTGTATTTTTTCTAATCTAATCTCCCATCATCTAGGTTCAAACCAGCTTTCCTAGAACCACCGTTGCCTCATCTTTTCCAAAGTGCAACCCTGCTCCTGAAATAGTCACCTCTTTCCCCTCCCCTCCACTTGCTCTTGCTGAGAACCTTTCACTGGCTTCCTCTTGCTTTGAGGATGAGGACCAGAGATGAAAGAGCAAGTCCTTGACATGACTTACTGACCACCGGCTCCGGCGTCCTGCACCACATTTGCTGCCCTGCTTATGTTCAATGACCCAAACCTCCCTCAGTTCCTGGAGCTCACCAGGCCGTCTTCCTGGCAGGGCTTCAGACCTGACCTCTCTTTGACTGGTAACCGTTACTCACTGATCACACTCTCACTCTGCCTGGCTTACTCAGGATATCCTTTTCTGAGCTCTATGACTAGGTAAAATCCCCAATTACATGAGCATTTGTGGCACCGTGGTGTACTTCTCCTCCTGCGCTCAAACCAGCTCGTAACGTTGTGTCTTGTGTGGTTATTTGATTCATGTCTCTCTCACCCACTAAAGGCTAACAGAAAGAGGACAGGAATCACGTCTGGTTTTCTCTCTATGATGGCAAGTTATCTCAAAAAAGCTTGCAGGATGAGTGAAGAAAACATTTATCTGTGGAGGGCTGGGTAAGCAATACCAATGAGCACGAGGGAGTTTCCATCTCAAGTTTCTGATAAAGGCTGAAGTCTCCGCATAGTACCAGTGACACGAGGAGGGAGATATAAAGTATCAGGCTAGTATTACCTTCTCATCTGTTCACTGTTTTAATGATCCCACGGATCTTTCTAAGCCATTTTTACTGTGGTTCCTTATAATGGTTAAAGCTACCTTTTTTTCAGATGAATGAATTGGATCAAATAAGGGAGAAGACAACGTGAGCCCCTCGGTGCCAGGTTGGGAAAGACAGTCGTTTCAGAATCTGTGTTAACTGTGGTCTCAAAGCGTTTACAGATTCAGCATAAATTAGCCACCTTAACCAGACGTGGATTTTACTTGAATCAGGAACTGGTGCACCAAAGTCTAATAGTTTGATAAAATAAATGGAAAAAAAATTAAAGGGAAAAGTGCTTTTATAAATATAGTTCTTAGTCAGCTTTCTTGCTTTTCCTCCTAACTCTCTCTGAATATAAGAGTGCAGTAGTCACTGTGTATTTCTCTCACTGTATTCCTAGGGCAAGCAAGGACTAATTCACTAAGGTTGAGTCACCTCCAGAAATTTCAGTTTGAGGCTTTCATATTTTATTCTATAGATAAAATAATTTGAAATTAAAACATAGAGCGAGGAAGAGATCTCATGTTGTACTTTGCTGAGTATAACAATTAAGCATTAAATTTGGGTAAGCGTTGGGAGTCCTCACCATTTACCCAATGTACTGAACATGCTTTGGTGTTTGGTACCTACTGCCAGAGTATTGCTTCTAGACAGGTTAATCTGTACTACTAGAATGACACCGTGTGGCTGGATGTATCAATAGCAGAACGCTCACTTGTCATTCTCTTCTTTTTCTTTTTGAAAAATTAGTCATTATACAATGCAGTTCATGAACAACCAACAGACAAAATCATTTTGCAGCTTGAAATAGATTGAGTAGTGTCAGCAAGAATAAAGAAAATATTTCAGAATTTAGATCTTAAGTTTTGTAGATCACGACACATAGCCACAATTTGCTCATCAAGAAGCTAGAAATATTTCTCTTAAAAATGGCCATCACAATTCATTGTGTTTACAGCTCCAGTGCACGTTCATCTCTGCCATCTCACTGGAGACTCACGACAGTGGTGGGTCATATTCGGTAGCTGTGTTAGTATTTCCATTTTAGAACCCTTCTGTTTCTAAGGGTTAAAAGAGTTTTTCAAGTCATCTGGCTAGTAATAAGCTCCGCACTGAGGTCTTTTGGATTTAAAATGTCTTACTTTTCCCAGGGAACCCTGCTGTAATGAAATCAACTAGTAATTATACATTCCAGCTTTGAAGATTTGATCATTTGCAGTATCTCTTCTGTTTGAAACAGAACAAAACATTCTGCTGCCTGAGATGTGATATTGGATTACTAGCATTTTCCAGTCTTTTCTCCCTTTCCTATCTGTCTATATAAATCTTCCTGGCCTTTAAGGCTGGTCAACACCTACCTGCCCTGTGCCTTCATTCGTTGTAAGCTTTTGTGAACCTCTGACCTTCTGAACATTTATTGAATTACTCTCTGTGAAGCTTAATTGTCACTGAGTCATTGTGATGTCAAGCAATATCATGTTTTTCCTGAACACACTTAAATATTTCCTGTCATTTAAATTTCCACCTGTTCATCTTCTAAGTGAATACCTTGAGAATGAAACCACGTGGCTTGCTGTCCCTAGTCTCTACAGGACTCCAAACAATACTGTGTGAGAAGATGTGCTCTGTTAATCTGATCCTAAGTTATTCAGAAGGGAGAACTGAAATAATTACAGCCTGGCTGTTTACCTATGCTCTCATATTTAACACCTGTGTGTTTAAGATACAGCTTGTTTTTTGATTCTGAATATATAATTTCCTTATAATTTAAGTGTATATTTACATTTCAGTATGATAACAAAGCAGGGTAAAATTTTGTTTGTTTCTAGCCTAATATGAATATATTCAATGTATTTTACACTCATTTCGTGCATGTTACCAAAAGAATATACATGGACTTTAATGCGTTTTAATGTATAAAACTAGAAAGAGGAAAATACCCTCTGTTAGAAATCCTTCTTTACTGTTCCACATTTTCCATCACCGCATCCTTTTAAATTTGAATGTAAGAAAACCCACATTTCCTTTTATTCCTCATGGATCCTGAGTGCTGACCTCAGGTCAGTTCAAGGAGCCTCTTAAAAAGTTAAGTCTATGTGGCTTTCACTGCCCTGCTGTGCTAGGATCTGCTACTGCTGGAGAGAGTGTGGAGGATGAGGACGGGATGGAAGTGAGACAGTGGGAGGAACAGAGCAGATCAAAGCAGTGAGGGAGTGGTAATGCCTTTCAAACTTCAAACTGTAAGCAAGCTCTGTCTTCTTAATTATCTTGAGATCCTTGTGCATTCAAAGCTAGAACTTCACCCTTTCTCCTCTAAAGCAAACATTTAATCCAATCACTGGGTTATATTATCCAGATGTTAGAGACCTTGAAAACTTATTCATGCATTTGCTTTAAAACTTAACACAATTCCCTCAAATTGCACTTCGAATGCCGACTGAGTGCCAACATAAAGGGTTTCCATAACCAGTCAACCTTCCTAGTTGATTAAATGTTTAATTTTTATAAGTGACACACCTTGTCCACAGTACCGATAAGGCTTTTGAAAAAAATGATGAAACTACCACCAACAACAAAAAATCATTGTAAAGAAAGGAGGTAATAGCATACGTAAGTTATGTAGCTGCCCAATTAGCCATCAGATTGTCGTTAAACATTTTGTTTTCTCATTATAGTTTACAAAGTGAAAAATGGAACAGGTGGTTCATATAGAAACTGGAAAAATACACTCAGCCACATTAAATGATTCAGACTTCAGGGTTTCAATCTGCACATCGAGGTCTTTAGTGACAGCTAAATTTTACACAAAATAACCTAACAGCCAAGATAGTCTCATAATCAATTCCAAATTAAGAGCCTAGCAGCAGAAAGCATGGCATCTTGAAATCTTTAGTTGAAAACTGAAGGCTGCCAAAAGATGAACCAAACTATGAGACTAGGTGTATGCACATGACTAATTCTCGCCAAGTAGAGGAGCCAGACCAAAGATAGCACTGTTAGGCAGAAGAGAGGATTTTAAACTTGGTCATGGCAGTTGCTGACAACCACCGGAGTTCACTTTGGTTTGGAATTTCACTTTGGAATGACTAAGTTTAAATTGCCAACTCCCCTTGATCATGCTTCTACTAATTATATATATCCCAGTTGTGTCCCAATTGCTGTAGAGATGAAAGCCACACAAAATAAGGTAAAATAAGGTATGAAATATGTTTCCTAACCATGGAGAAAATAATCTTGTCAACTACAAGATTTACTTCACTGTAGCCTCGTCATCTATAACATATGATGACATCCTGGCTCAGCTGCCAGCTACTGATATTAATTATTTGGACTTGATTGAGGTTAACTGCTTTTGCTGAAGGTTTCAGAATTCTCTAATTTCAGCTGTCTCCATGATTCAGGGCTCTAAATACTTATTAGAAATGACAGGATCTGCTAAATATGACTCTAGAAAAACTCAAGGTATTTTATTGGATAGAATCATTCTTTACAGTATATCGACATATGGGATTCCCTTAAATTTATATTTGAAGTACTTCCTCTAACTTGTTTCCAGTATATATATCTGTGCTTATGTAAAGTCAATAGATTTCTGGTATTTTTGAAACTATATTATCAGTTACAGAATGTAATATAACAGCTTCCCCTGCATTTTGATGGGTAGCCCAGATAAGATGACATTATTATTATTAAAAAAAAACCCTATCACAAAGTTTTATTATAACTTTTACATGTCTGAGATATAACATATATAACACATTTCTGAAATATTCATAAATTCAGTACAGATCACTACAATTCTTTTTACCACCACGACATGTCATACTCTCTGAATTCAGAGTCTAGCAAATAAGCAAAAAAAGCTAAAAGTAAAAACCCACTTACTGAGAACTTCCTCACTACATAGAAAAGAGAGCAAATTTTTAAAGTGTGTTAGTTGCTCTTTGAGTATAAAATATTTATATATGTATTAAATCACATATTAAAATTACAGGTGTTTTGATTTTATGACAGACTATCTTATGCACAGTCTTATTGAAGAAATCTTAAAGAATGAATTAATTCAACTATACCTTTTCAGTTAAAACCAAAACTTCAAAATGAATCATAAATTTATCCATTTCCATAGTCCATAGACTTGTCTTTTAAAAATTTTTCAAAAAATCTCAAAATGATTTAAAAAAATGTTTGGCTTCAATACAATCAAGCATATAAAACAAAACCCACACCCATAAAGATAGACCACTCACATTATCATAAACATGAAGTATTTTTTTATGTCACAAAAAATATTTTTGTTTCTCAAAGTGGACCAACCTATTTTCTTTCTTTGAAAATAACATGGCTTCATTTAAAAACACTTGAGGGAAACAATTATTTTCCTAAGATGCTGAATTCCTTTAACTGATTAATATTCCTGTTCTCTATTGTTAAGTGAGCATGCCTTGTGACATATTTGTTATATAGAGAGGGCTGAAGATGACCCCTGATGTATCATTGTTCTATGTTGTTTACTTCTTCACAGCAGGCTGGGAGCCATTAGCTTGAAGCTCCCTGGTGTCAAACTCAAAATTTTACACATCCAGTTGGTTTAAATATAGTCCAAATACAGAGCATTTAAGCTATTTAGAGCCTGTCTGTTCCACTGCACAAAAATATGTCCAATATCCACTAGTCATAGAGAAAGTAAACCTGAGCTATAAAAGACCCCAAGCCTCATTGACTTTGGAGCTCTCTGACCCACAGATGCCACACCTTGTTGTTAAGGGCATCATCTAGATATGTAAGCCCCTTTCTTATTTCCTTCTTCCTCATGAATCTCTTGCCCTCTTCTTTTCCGTCTTTCTATATTTATCTTTTTGTTTTTAATTAAAGTAGAGTTGATATCTAATATTTTAGTTTCAAGTGTAAACAATGACTGGATAGTTATATACATTATAAAATACCAAGCTAAGTGCAGTCACCATCTGTCAGCATATGAATTTATTATTATTATATTATTATTATTGATTATATTCTCTATACTGTACTCTTCATCCCTGTGTCTTATTTATTTTACAATAGAAACTTTATACCTCTTAATACTCTTTACCTCTTTCCTCCACCTACCTCCCCTCTGGCAACCACCATTTTGTACTCTGTGAGTCTGTTTTTCCTTTTGTTGTTTGTTTGTTTATTTCTTTTATTTTTTAGGTTCTACATATAAGTGCAATCATACAGCATTTACCTTTCTATATCTGACTTATTCCACTTAACATAATACCTTCTAGGTGTATCCATTTTGTTGTGAATGGCAGGTTTTCATTGTTTAGGGCTGATTAATATTTTATTATATTTATATTATATATAAGAATATGCTATATATATGAATAGAATGTATATATTTTACTATATTTATATTATATTAATATTCTATTCTATATATAGAAATGTGCTATATATGTGTGTGTATGTGTGTGTGTGTGTATGCCACATCTTCTTTATCTATTCATTTATCAATGAACACTTAGGTTGTTTCTACATCCTATTATAAAAAAATGCTGCAATAAAAATAGGAGCACAAATATTTGTTTGAAGTAGTATTTTCATTTTCTTCAGGTAAATACCTAGAAATTGAATTGTTGGGTCATATGGTATTTCTATTTTTAATTATTTGAGGAATTTTCATACTATTTTCTTCAAGGGCTTTACTAGTTTACATTTCAACAGTACACAAGAATTTCCTTTCTTCCACACCCTTGCCAACACTTGTTATTTCTTTTTTTTATTCTAGCCATTCTGACAGGCATAAGATGATATCTCATTGTGGCTTTGATTTGTATTTCCCTGATGATTAGTGATGTTTAGTATCTTTAAATGTATCTGTTGTCCATCTGTATGTCTTTGGAAAAATGTCTATTCATGTCTTCTGCCTATTTTTAATTGAACTATTCATTTTTCTGGTGCAAAGTTATATAAGTCCTTTATATATTCTGATTATTAACTTTTTTATTGGATATTGCATTTGCAACTGCCTTCTCCCAATGAGTACGTTGCCTTTTCATTTTATAAATGGTTTTCTTCATGTGCAAAAGGTTTTCAGTCTGATATAGTCGCAGTAGTTTATTTTGTTTTAGTTTCCTTTGCCTGGTGAGACATATCTGATAAATATTGTCTTGTTTTTCCAACACCATTTATTTAAATTGAAGTTAATGTTCATTGTCTATTCTGGAAATCTCAGGGCCTTTATGAATCTACTCTACTTGTGCTCTATCTATGGAACAACAAAGCCTGGATGACAGTACCTCTGTTTACAATAGTGTTTACTGAATTTTAAGCCCACCGTTGCAACCTACTGCTCATAAGAAAAGATTCCATTCAAAATATAACTGTTCATTGACAATGTGCTGGTCTCCCAAGAGCTCTGATGAAAATGGGCAATGACATGAATGTTGTTTCGTGCTTGCTAACACAACTCCCATCATGTGGTCCATGGATCAAGGAGTAATTCTGAGTTTCAAGTCTTATTATTCAAGAAATACATTTTGTAATGCTATAGCTGCCATAGGTAGTGATCCCTTTGATGAATCTGGGCAAAGTAAATTGAAAAGCGCCTGTAAATGATTCACCATTAGATGCCATGAAAAACATTTGTGACTCATGAGAAGAGGTGAAATATCAAAATTAGCAGAAATTTGGAAGAAGTTGAACTTAACCCCCATGGATGACCTTGAGGGGCTCAAGATTTCAGTGGAAGAATTAACTGCACATATGATGGAAATAGCAAAAGAACCAGAATTAGAAGTGGAGCCCCAAAAGGGAACTGAATGGTGGTAATCTCATGATCAAATTTTAATGGATGAGGAGATGCTTTTCATGGATGAACAAAGAGTCGTTTCTTGGGGCTGGAATCTACTCCTGGTGAAAAATGCTGAAATGATAATGAAGGATTTAGAATTTTACATAAATTTATTTGACAAAGCAGAGACATGGTTGGAGAGGATTGACTTCAATTTTGAAGGACGTTCTCCTCTGAGTTAATTGCCCTCAAACAGCACCACATGCCGCAGAGAAATCTTGCGTAGAAGGAAGAGTCAATAGATATGGCAAAATTCACTGTTTCATTTTAAGAAATTGCCACAGCCACCCCGACTTTCAATAACCACCACCTTTCAACATCGAGGTAGGACTTTCCACAAGCAAAAAATTACAACTCACAGAATGCTGAGATGATGGTTAGCATTTTTTAGGAATAAAATAATTTTTAGATATAAAGTGTTTTTTAAGACATAATGCTATTGCACACCTAGTAGACTACGGCATAGTGTAAACATACCATTTATATGCACTGGGAAACTAAAAATCTCATATGACCCCTCACTTTATTCTGGTGGTCTGGAAACAAACCCACAATATCTCTGATGTATTCCTGGATGCTAATATATACCTTTTTTTCTCCATGGGCCTGGGGATTTTTTCCCTAACCAGCATTTCCCCACAGTTTTGAAGAGAAAGGCAAACATTTATTTTTCTCTGTATAATTCTTCCCCATTGGCTTTCATTAATAGTGCAAGAAATGTTATGTACTTGAATGACAGCTGAAATAAAAAAATTCACGAGTTATTTTGTGTTTTTTTAATTATATCTTAAGTATTTCATATAGAATTTCACTTTTTGTTCCAAAATGCAAGTTTAAAACTTTTTAAAATTGTGGTTAAAAAAAACAACATAAAACTGACCATCTTAGTCATTTTTAAGATTACAGCACAATAGTGTTAACTATATGCACATTGATACGTAGTCTATCTCTAGATTTTTTTCATCTTTCAAAACAAACTCTACACTCACTAAACAAAAATCCCTCTTTTACCTCCTCTCCTGCCCCTGGAAACCATCACTGTACTTTCTCTAAGAGTTTGACTACCTTAGATACCTTACATAAATGGAATCATGCAGTATTTGCTTAGCAACTTATCCTCATTTCATGAATGTTAGAGTATATGACAGAATTTCTTTCTTTCTTTAAAAGATGAACAATATAATATTTCACTATATATGTATGTAATATTTAATATATGTACATATTATAGAATTATATGTATAACATATACATATATATGCATATACATATTCATATATACACACATATATAACAAATAATTATATGTGAAATATGTAATATATGTCATTTAAAAAAATCTATTCATCCATCAAGGACATTTAGGATATTTCTACCTCTTAGCTATAGATATGCAACAAAGAACATGGGAATACAAATATCTCTTCAAGAGGCTATTTTAATTATTTTGTTAAATATCTAGAAGTGGTATTGCTGAAACATGTTTTAGTTCTATTTTTAGTAGAACATACTATTTTGCATAATAGACTGTACCATTTTACATTCCCACTAACACTTCCAATTTCTCCACATACACACTAATACTTGTTATTTTTTTAAGTTTATTTTTGTTTTTAATTTTTATGGTGACCATCCTAATGGGTGTGAGGTAATACCTCATTGTTCTTTTGATTTGCATATCCTTGATTATGAATGATGTTGAATGTCTCCTCATATGCTTGTTAGCCATTTGCATATCATCTTTGGAAAAATATTTACTCAGGTCTTTTGCCTATGTTTTAATTAGGTTATTTGTTTTATTGCTATTGAGCTATAAGATTTCTCTATACATTTTGGATACTAACACCTTATCAGATATATCATTTGCAAATATTACTTCTCATTCTGTATGTTACCTTTTCATTCTGTTGAAAGCTTCTTTTACTGTGCAGAATCTTTTCAGTTTGATGAAGTCCTATTTACCAATTTTTGCATTCATTGCTTATGTATTTGGTGTCATATCCAAGAAAGCATTGTCAAATCTAATGTAGTGAAATTTTCTCCTATGTTTCCTTCTAGGAGTTTGTAATTTGAAGTCTTAATGTTCATGTCTTTAATCCATTTTGACTTATTTTTTGTATATAGTATTATGTAAGGTCCAACTTCATGCCTTTGCATGTGGATATCCAATTTTCCTAACACAATTTACTGAAAACTATCCTTTTTGCATTTGTATAGCCTTGGCACATTTGTGAAGATCAGTTGACCATATACATGAGGGTTTATGTCTGTGCTTTCTATTCTATTTCATTAGTTATATGCTGGGCTTTATGCCAGTAGAATACTGTTTTTATTACTGTAGTTTTGTAATATGTTTTAAAATCAGGGACTGTGAGGCCTCCAACTTTGCTTTTCTTTCTCAATATTGTTTTGGCTATTTGAGGTCTCTTACGATTCCATAAGAATTTTAGAATGTTTTTCTGTTTATTAAAAAAAAGCTATTGGGATTTTGGGAAGGCTTGAATTGTATCTGTAGATTGCTTTGAGTGGTATGGGCACTTTTAACAATATTAAATATTCCAACCCATGAACAAAGGATGTCTTTTCCTTTATTTGTGTCTTTAATATCTTTCAGAAATGCTTGGTAGTTTTCAATGTACAAGTGTTTCACCTTCTTGCTTAAGTTTATTTTTAAGGTTTTCTATCCTTTTTGATGCTATTGTAAATGGGAACTTTTTCATAATTTCCTTTTCATGTTGTTCATTGTTAATGTATGAATGAAAATACAATTGATCTTTGTGTGTTGATTTTTGTATTCTGCAACTCTGCTGAATTTGTTTATTAGGTCTAAGGTTTTTTGTTTTTGGGGTGTGTGTGTGTGTGTGTGTGTGTGTATGTTTTTGTGTGTTTTATTTTTTGTAGACTCTTCAGGTTTTCTACATATAAAATTATGTCATCTCTAAGGAGATTACTTCTTTCTTTCCAACCTGGATGTCTTCCATTTCCTTTTCTTGTCTATTTGCTTAGGTTAAGACTTCTAGTACAAGTTTAGAACTTGTAATGTTCTTTTGTTACAGAATGATAATACTATTCTCACCTGCTAGTGGGTATGAGCTTCAAGTTACTTTTCTACTTTGAGGGATTCACAGTTACTGATCAGTGACAAACTAACCAGGTCCCTTTGGAAATAA
Source organism: Mellivora capensis (assembly GCA_004024625.1). NCBI lineage: Eukaryota > Metazoa > Chordata > Mammalia > Carnivora > Mustelidae > Mellivora > Mellivora capensis. The sequence continues at coordinate 16,010 of PISX010002245.1, read as the reverse complement.
AGATAAGAATATTATTAATTCACTGTTTTTATTTCAGAGATTATCACGCCTTATATAATTTTACTCTTCTCAGTGACCTGACTTCAAAATTGGTGCATTCCTGTTTTTTGTGTTTCTATAACTGACTGAAAATAATTGTGGCAAAATAATTAATAAGGCTTCTGGTCTTGTTAGAAATGGACAGTAAAATGTAAAATAGAAATCTTACTTATTTTCTGCAAATATAAAAACAAAAAGCTATGAGATTCACTGTAACTTTACCCCTGAGAATTTTTATAAATCCAGTTTTAGAAAGATCTTCAAAGTAATATTTCAAATTAATTATAAATGCAAAGTTCTTAAATACCCCACAGCTCTCATGGGGCTGTGCATTATGCATTGTCATATAGTAATTAAACTTAGAATAATTTTGAGTGATAGAGTGATCTTGTTAGACAGTCCAGCAAAGAGAAATATAGTTTTGGTTACTGGAAAATTCTTTTCACTTTTTCATCATAATTCATCAAATTGGATGTGACATCTCAGTGGAAGTCCTGTAGGTTTGGATGTTGTTTTATTGTTTTTTTTTTCCTCCTCCATATAGATATTTCCATTTAAGATGATTTTAAAATGCCAGATTTGCAGTAATTTCTTTGACATCAGCCACAGAAACATTTTCTGGATATGTCTTCTGATGCAAGGGAAATAAAAGCAAAATAAATGACTGGAACCAAAACAAAATAAAAAGATTTGCACAGCAAAAGAAATCACCAAAAAAACAAAAAAGCAGCAACCTACTGATTGAAGAAGATATTCGCAAATGATATATACAATAAGGTGTTAATATTCAACACAAATAAAGAAATTATACAATTCACTACAGAAATAAAAACAAAAAACCTTAAACAAACTGACTAAAAAATGGGCAGAGGACCTGAATAGACATTTTTCCAAAGAAGATTTTTAGAAGACCAATGTACACATGAAAAGATGCTCAACATCTTTAATCATCAGGGAGATGAAAATTAAATCACAGCGAGGTATCACTTTACCCCTGTCAGAATGCCTAGAATCAAAAAACCAAGGAATAACAAGTGTTGGAAAGAATATGGAGGAAAAGGAACCCTCCTGCACTGTTGATGGGAATGCAAATTGGTGCGGCTACCTTGAAAAACAGTATAGAACTTCCTAAAAATATTAAAAACAGAAATACCATATGATTCAGTAATTCCACTTCTGGGTATCTATCCCAAGAAAATGAAAACATGATTTCTTTTTCTTTTTAAGATTTATTTATTTATTTATTTATTTATTTATTTATGAGAGGAAGAGAAAGTGAGAGAGAACGCATGAGCCTGAGGGAGGGAGCAGAGGGAGAAGGAGAAGCAGACTCCCCACTGTGCAGGGATCCTGACCCAAGGGCTTGATCCCAGGATCCCAAGACCCTGACCTGAGCCAAAAGCAGAGGCTTAACCAACTGAGCCATCCAGGTGCCTCTGGAAACACTTTTTAAAAAGATAGATGCATCCATGTTTACTGCAGCATTATTTACAATAGTCAAGATATAGAGGCAACCAAAGTGAACATTATCCATTTAGATGAATAGATAAAAAAAAAGATGTGGTATATATACAGAATGGAATATTACTCAGCCATAAAAAAGAGTGAAATTTGACCATTTGCAACCACATGGATGGGGCTGGATGGTGTAATGCTAAGTGAAATAAGTCAGACAAAGACAAATACCATACGATCTCACTAATATATAGAATTAAAAAAAAGCAAACAAAGAAAAAAAGAGACAGATAACAAGAACAAAAACAGAATCTTAAATATAGAGAACAAACTGGTATAGCCAGAAAGGAGGTGAGTTGGAGTGGGGTGGGTGAAATTGATAAGGAGGATTAAAAGATACAACTTACAGTTATAAAACAAATGAGTTATGGAGATGAAAAGTAGAACACAGATATAAAGATAGTAAGACTGTAATGACATTGTTTGGTGACAGAGGGTGACTATACTTAGCATGAAGAGAACTGAGTAATATATAGAATTAATTGAATCATTATGTTGCACACCTGAAACTAATATAACAATGTATGTTAATTATGCTTCACTTAAAAAATAAACAAAAATTAAAAATGCTTAACTTGTACAGAACACTGTATAAGCTAAATCAACTTACACCTTTGTAAGTAAACCCCTTTTTAAATAAACATATTGGAGTGACTCATTTTCAATCATTTTTGCAGTTACTGCTCCTATTGATTTATTCATTCAAACAAAATTGATTAAAAATTTCTTGGATGGAGAACATTGACCTGAGTACTGAGATTAAAAAAAAAAATGAATTCAAGGACTTCATCACCAAGTCTGGAAACAGAACATCACCCTTGAGTAAAATACATTGTCAAAACACATATAATGAGAGGTTTGATGTCTTCTTTTTCTCTCATTGTTTTTTAGTTCACACATTCTCTTTCAGCTCTGTGAAATGTTCTTTGCCATCATTCATCATTATACTCACTCCTACTCATCCTTTGAAATTCTACTCAGATGAAATTTCCATTAGATGGCTTTTATGCCTCTTTTGAAAGTAAAGGTAAAAAAAGGAGAGTGCTCCTATAACATCTTGTTGTTACCTATCATAACACTACTCAAATTAGTTTTATTGTGTATTTGTCTTACCACTAGACTAAATTTTTTAATGGGGGTCATAACACTTCTTTGCGTATCTTAAACTTCACTTGATGGTAGAAGGTGCTTATACATGCTTAAGTGCATCCAGGGAACAAGAGGTCCGTAAAGGTATGGGAACACAACAGCAAAAATACTAAATTCTTCTGTTGGAGGTGGCATGGAGGTGAGTCAGGAAAGCTTCCTGAAAGAGACAACATTTGAACCAGATCTTTTAGAGAAGAAAGTAGAAAGAAAAGGGCCTGTCTGGAAAAAAAATTTTTGGATCAGTTATACAGATCAGGAATTACAGTTAGGGAAATCTGCCTACACCGTTTTAAATAACCATGTTCTTTTACTCTAACTTCCCTCTAAAATCTTTTTGTACTTTTTGGCTATATTTACACACTGTATTTTTTAAACCTACTAGATAATTTGACTCAAAATGCTTCCTTTCTTTTCTCTTCTACTCACTGCATGATTTGCAGTGAAAGGGAATTTGTAACAGGTTTGACAAAATAATTTGCTGCCATTTAAAATGACCTAGAAATGGTTCATAGTTAGAAATAGTTAGACACTAGAAGAATTTCATAGAGGAACTCTTGGCATTCTCAGTTACTGAGCCTGAATGCTGGTTTCCTCTCCATGTTCCTTCACACTGGACTGTCATAGGCATAGATTTTTAACTGCTACTTCAGAGAGAAACTGTTTTGGCTTAAAATAAACAGTGCTCCAGCAGATAATATATGCATGGCATTCTTCAGAATTTCCACCAAGAACTAAAACTGTAAATCTCCTCATCCACCCGCTACGTGCAGCCAGTGTAGTTTCAGGAGGCTGTGGTCTCATAGAGAGCTGTCAGTGTGAATTGATTCAGAGATGCTTGCAAAGTGGAAGGAGTTTTGATGGGCTCACTGTAGTCACAGTACTGGTGGGCTCCATAGAACCATTTACTCCACATGGTATCCTTGCTACATTAATCCAGAATTTTTCCTGGTAGATTTTTGAAGAGGAACATGGTCACGAATTGGGCGGCTATGAGTTGCACGTAGACCTGTTGGGTGGGAGATATGAGGGAGTTAAGAGGAGGGTGAGTGAAAGGACAAGTTCGTTGGAAAAAGATTGAAATAAATGTCGGGAAAATTTTGGTTCCTCGGTGCCAAAGGGAGGGCCTGCCACTGACCTCATAAAATGAGCTTTTTCATTCTCTGTAATTTTTCCTTCTTTTATTGCACTAGACTAAGCTGTTACTTCTAATTTATTCATATCCTATGAGGTATTTAGTGAGCCTATCAACAAACTTAATATAACAATTCTTTAACATATTGTTATATTTGTTATTGGCCAGTATGAGAACAGGAAAAATATTTGTATCTGGAATTTTCACACATATTTAAAAAAGCTATGTTAATGCTAAGGGAAATTGGCTTACAGCTTTTACATGTCCAACAGGTTAATTTCTTCCTGCCTTAACTTTTGCTGCTTTTTATCATATGCGACTTACTTGAGGATTCTATTTAATAGCTGGGTTCCTCATAATTTCACTGGGGAGTACTTTTCTTTTGGGACATTGTTTTAACAGGATTGCCTTATGGATTGTGTGAGATAATCAATGTGAAAAGCATTGTACAAATTGTAAGGTACTATAAAAAGATTATAATGTTATATAAATTACCAGGCATGAATTTTGTAAAACAAATGATTAATCAATTTTGTTTTGTTTTTGTTTTTAGTTTCACCAAGAACCTCACCTAACAAAAGAAAAGATACACTGTAAAATAATATTCAGTTGGACTTTTGATGGGAGTTGAATGTATATCTTAGTTTGAGGAGAACTGATATATTTGAGAAACATTTATTGCAAGGAACAAAATATGTGATTCCATTTATTTATGTCTGAGTGTTATGCACTGAATTGTGTTCCACCCAAATTCATATATTGGAGCCTTCATCCCCATTGTGACAGTATTTGGATATAGAGCCTTTAAGGAGAAAATTAAGATTAACAGGTTATAAATGCTGGGTCTTAATCTGATAGAATTGATATTCTTATAAGAAGAGGAAGCCTTGGGTGCTTGGGTGGCTCAGTGGGTTAAGGTTCTGCCTTTGGCTCAGGTCATGTCTCAGGGTCCTGGGATCGAGACCCACATCACGCTCTCTGCTCATCTGGGAGCCTGCTTCCCCGCCTCCCCGCCCCCGCCTGTCTCTTTGCCTACTTGTGATCCGTCTCTCTCTGTCAAATAAATAAATAAAATCTTAAAAAAAGAAAAAAAGAAGAGGAAGTCTTCTCTCTGCTCTCTCTCTTTGCATGCATGCAACATGGAAAGACCATATGAAGAAATAGCAAGCAAATTATCTGGAAGCCAGGAAGAGAGTTCTTACCAGAAACAGATTTAGCTGGAAACTTGATCTTGGATATCTAACTTTCAGAATTTGGGGAAATTAATTTCTGTTGTTTAAGCCACCCAGCCTATGTTATTTTACTATGGCATACCAAACAAACTAATGCAATGTTTTTAAGTTGGTTTTATTTCTGATAAAATTCCAGTTTATTCCTGAAAATAATGGTAATGGAAATAACGATAAATTTGAATTATTTTTAATGTTTACTTTTCTTATTTAAACTGTTATTATTGTATATAAAGCTGTTATTATTGTAGACAATTAATTGAAAACTGATTTAAAAATCATGGTAATTTTTCTTCTCATAGGAATATGAAGTATTGTTTCATTAGTGACTCTAATATTGGCTGTGATGATTTGAAGTGTTTTTTATAATATTAGTGAAGCAATAATTTATCCAATATGTATAAAAAATCTATTGCTTTGCCTATAACTTATAGCCTGATGTTTCATGATCTCAAATTTATACTCTTCTCCTCCTTTAGACACGCTTTAATAAAATCCTGTTGATATTTTTACTTGGATATCTTTAAAGATTTTTATTTATTTATTTTAGAGAGAGACAGTGTGGGTGGGTGAAGGGGATGGTCAAAGGGGGAGAGAATCTTCAAACAGACTCCCCTCTGAGCACGGAACCCACCTTGGGTCTCGATCCCAGCACCCTGAGATCATGACAGAGCTAAAATCAAGAATAGGTCACTTAAATGACTGAGCTATCCAGATGCCCCTCTGCTTGGTTATCGTACAAATATTTCAAGTTCACTGTGTCTTTTAAACATTCTCAAAATCCATATGTCTAGAACTTAATGTGTCATCTTCCCCTTCTCAAGCCCTACTTTCAGTCTATGAGCTTTCTCAGCCAAATGATTTACCTAGTAACCCAGATCATCTGGATACCATATTTGACTCTTCTTTCACCTTCAGGCCTCATAACTTTTCCATGTCCCCTTGTTTTTTTTCCCCAAACTTATCTGGCTGGGTGGCATAGACAAGGAGAGATTAGAAGTAGTCCGAGGAACTAGTAAGCATTCACTGAGCATAGTAGAAACATTAGGGGAGGAAAACCCAATAAAAAGCATGGCTTTCTCCCAGAAAAATAATCTGACTCAAACATGAGTTTGTTGTTTAAGACAAGATTGTAGGCAGGAGACCTTGTCCAGTTCAGGATACACAGATTATTATCTCAGCCCACATCACTGAGCCTCATCTGCCTTCTGCCTCAGACTCCACATTTCTCCTTGCAAGCTGTCACAACAAGCAGTGGTCTAGTGTCTCTTATTCTCATTCGTCATTACCATTCCTGTCAGACAATTGGATTTCTACTTCAGATCAGCATAGATACTCTTTGCTTCTCATTTGTTGCTTAGTCCTTCCATCATCTCTAGAAATCTCTTAACACTTCATTTCCACCTAGTCCCCACAGTAGGTTAGGATGCTCCTTTTCTGCACGTGTGGACATGTATTTCCTAAAGTGCATTAAAATGATCAATTCATATGAAAGTTGAGGGATAGGAATATTATCTCCCTCTTACATTGGTTTTCTCAGCACTTTGAATAGACCCTGATATGTAATATTAATAATAATATACACACAGTATTAAGTCTGGGCCAGCCCCTGTTCTAATCGCTTTATATACTGAATTCATTTCTCACAAAATCACCATGAGATGAGTCTTATTACTCAACAGCCTTACAAATGACCCAGAAAGCTTGCATACCCTGCCTGAGGTCACATGGCTTGTAAGCAGCAGAACCAGGATTTAAACCCTGGTGATATATCTAGAGCTTATGCTGTTAACCCCCAGACTACATTATATCAGTGTTGATGTATGAGCCTGATACTTGAGGGTGCACCCTCAGTGTTATTAGATTTGAGGTTAATAACCTTTATAATAGTTATTTTTAGTACTATAGTAATATAGGTGCATTATTATGGGTTGAAATATTTTTGTGGAGGTGTGGAAATTCAGCCATCTTTTCTAATACTGCTTGCTAGTCTGAGAAACCATTGAATTTAACACAAGTAATTTTTCTTGTGGAGCTTGTTTTATGTTGATGGTTTCCAAATCAGGAAATTGTAATAGCCTGAGTATAATAATACATGTAATATAAATAAAAATAAATTCTGTAGTTTGGAATGAGCTGATGTAGAGGGATGCAAGCTGCATAGCATTAAAAGTTCTCAAGAGACTGGATACCTGTAGGTTATGGATTCTGTAAAAGGAATATTTTTACTCAGGACCTGATATTTAATAATAGCAAATGGAATTTAGTCAGTGTTTATCAAATCCATATTGTCCTAAGCACTTTATAAATATTATATTATAGCATTTAATCCACACAACTGATTTGCCAATTTATAAGTATCATTTTTCCTACTTAACATTTAAGGTAAGTGAGGCTCAGGGGAGTTTAATAACTTTTTTCAAATCATTGAACAAAATGCTATGACTGTTAAGGGAATAAATCATTGGAGATTTGTCAGACAAAAAACTCTAAAATATTTACCAATTCTTAGATTCCATCCTACATTGATAATTAGTGTATTGGTGATGGTACATGTTCTTTTGAATAACTTTCCTATATTTGGGGAAAAAATGACACTTTATATGAATCAACATGGAAGAAACACCCCAATTTTTCTTGCCTCATTCCAGTTATGAGACAGGCATATGCTCCACCAATCGGATTCAGAAATAAGCAATGAAAAGAAAACTAATTTTGATGGTTCTTCTTTTTTTGTTGCCATGGGGCTGCAGATCTTTCGGATTTCAGGGATGCTGGGGCAATTTCTGGGTCCAGCAATAGTAATGGTCCTGGTGGTTGGACTGAAGTCCACATCTCAACATGGGGCATTCAGTGGTACCAGTGTCAGTTTTCTCATCTGATCAGTCCTTGGCATGGTTTCAGTGTTACTCCTAAAAGCTGAACCTGAAGTCCATCTCTGCATCCTTTCCTAAGACTGTGAGTTTCCCAACATGTTCTGAGAAATCTTTGTTATGTTTAAAATGCTCAGAAAGACTTCTGTTCTCCAACTGAGAATCTGCCCAGTAAAGGTGCTTTTAAAAATAGACTTGTTCCCTCTGAGTATAATAAAAAGCATGTGTATTTTTTTTTAATTTTTACTTTTTAATAAATATATAATGTATTTTTATCCCCAGGGGTACATGTCTGTGAATCGCCAGGTTTACACACTTCACAGCACTAACCATAGCACATACCCTCCCCAATGTCCATTACCCCACGCCCCTCTCCCGACCCTCCTCCCCCCAGCAACCCTCAGTTTGTTTTGTGAGATTAAGAGTCACTTATAGTTTGTCTCCCTCCCCATCCCATCTTGTTTCTTTTATTCTTTTCCTACTCCCCAAGCCCCCCCATGTTGCATCTCCACTTCCTCATATCAGGGAGATCATATGATAGTTGTCTTTCTCTGATTGACTTATTTCACTAAGCATGATACCCTCTAGTTCCATCCACGTCATTACAAATGGCAAGATTTCATTTCTTTTGATGGCTGCATAGTATTCCATTGTATCTATATACCACATCTTCTTTATCCATTCATCTGTTGATGGACACCTAGGTTCTTTCCATAGTTTGGCTATTGTAGACATTGCTGCTATAAACATTTGGGTGCACATGCCTCTTCGGATCACTATGTTTGTATCTTTAGGGTAAATACCCAGTAGTGCAATTGCTGGGTCATAGGGTAGTTCTATTTTCAACTTTTTGAGGAACCTCCATGCTGTTTGTGTTAGTATTTTTTACATGTTGAAGTTGTGTTTGCTTGTTTCAATGGATATAAGAATCAGATTTTTTCCTAACTTTTCATATTAAACTCATGGTTATTTAAAACATTGCCATCCCATCTCACTGATGATTTTAGCTTTCTTTGGAAAAATTCGGATCCATATTATCTATTTTGCAGATGTAGATGCATGTGCCTGGTACAGAGACAATGTCTGTTGTTACTTACTTCTGGTTCCAAATGCATTTCCAAATGGATATTTATTTCTATAATTTTTCTCATAAAAGTGGCTATATATTTATTCCAGTTCCACAGAAAAAACTTAGCATCGATGATTGAGACACTCCAAGAGAAAGGCTCTTTATGATGCCCCTTCAATTGCAGAATAAAAAACCTTTGAAAAGAAATGTACTTGCCTTGCCAAATGTACTTGACAGAAGCAGATAGCCACTCATTGTCTCCTAACACTAGATTGGGCTCTCCATCATGAAAGTTATACTATGAAAATACCTAAATGAATTCAAATGTTAGAAGCTATTGCCAGAGATAGGTCTATGATCTACTCTAAGGGTGTAAAAACAAAGCTTGCAGGAAGGAGCTAAATAATAATCATATTACCCTTAAAGTTCATCTTTAAAAAAATTTTGTTGTTGTTTTTGGAAAACCTGATTTTAGTCTTTTCTAGAAACTACACAGAGAAAATTATAAAACATGTCCATGGGAATGTGATATATATGTCATGCCAGGTAGTTAGCAAAATATTTGTCCTAATACCTAATACAAAATACTCAAATCAATGAACTAGAGCCATTTGGTGGAAGGAACCAACAGGTTTTCACAGCTTCAAGACTCTTGCTTAGTTTCCTAAGGCTTCTGTAACAAAGTACCACAGACTGAGTGGCTGAAGCAATAGAAACATATACTCTCCTGGTTCTGGAGGCTGGAAGTCCTAAATCAAAGTGCCAGCAGGACCATGTTCTCTCTGAGACTCTGGGTGGGTATGATTCTCCCTTGCCTGTTTGGAGCTGCTGGTATTGGCAGTGGATCTCTGACCTTCCTTGGCTGGTAGCTGCCTCAGTTCAATCCCTGCCTCTGTCAGCACATAACACTCACTGGGTGTTTCTGTCCATACATGGTGTTTCCCTCTTCTTATAAAGACACAGGTCATAAGGAATGAGGATCCATCCCAATGGCCTCATCTTAATTTGTTTATGTCTGCAAAGATCCTATTTTGAAATAAGGTCACATTCACAGGTACTAAGGGTTGGGATTTTCACTTATCTTTTGGGGGACATGATTCAATCCAAAGAGGAACTCAGAGCAACACAGTGTCATGTCACCAAATTGTCATTAGCTGAGTGGAATATTAGCATATTAAAGCTTGAAGGGATCTTATGAATCATCTAAGCCAATCTCCAGAACTGACAGGAATTCTGCACCAGAGGGAAGAAATGACAAGGCTGGTATAACATGGTGAATTCATGCAGAATGAGACCCAAGCTAATGTTTATATTTATTTAATGGCTAATTTCTACCTTACATTATACAGGTATTATGAGATCATTACACTTCATAGTTTATTTAGGAGAGGGTAAACACATGCTACTACTAATTTAGAAATGCTCTCCTAAAGAGCAATACAAAACATATTCTTGATGTGCTAAGTGCTTATAGTTATTTAACTCAATGCTGACAATAACCTTGTAAGATAGTTTTGCTCTCATTTCAAGGATAAGGAAGTTAAAAGTCAAAATAAATATTTGCCTGAATTGCTTGAGGTTACATAGCTAGTGAATGAATAAAACTGGAATCACAGGTCCCATTTACCCGTTGCCAAAGTTCATGTGATTTTCAGGACTACATAAGGCCACTTAATAAAATAAGAACTTTAAAGAGTATCTGGAGCATTTAACACTGCAAGCTTTTTGAATTTATAATGGACGATTTCTTTTCTCAGCAGTTTTGCTGTTGGACACCAGATAAACTTGTTAAAGATTCTCTGAGCAGTTTCTTTCTCCATCAATAAATGTAATAGGTTGAAAGACACAATATCTGAAATTTTTATTTTTATAATAGTAAAAATATATTAAATATAGTTGTGAAGGACACTTACTTACCCAGAATATTCTATTTCCTGGCTGTATTCAGTAGCAAAGTATTTATTTTTCTTTTAAGTAAATTACTGAAAATGTTGTAAAAATATTACCATACTCAGGAACTTCTTTAATGATAGTAAGTCAAAACCTTGTTCTCATATGTGCACACACACACATGCATAAGAAAATAAATAAGAAAAGTAAGTTCTTAATTGCTAAGTTAAATCTCTTACTAGATTCCATTTTAATATTTATAAAGCTGAAATTATCTATTTAGAGGCTTATGAAAGATTTTCTTTACTTTTTAATTGAATAATTAATCTAAACATTATTGGATATTTAGCCATGTATACAGGGCTTTATTAAATCCACTAGGAAATTTAGACTAGTTTACATTAGTTCATTGAGCAAAGAAATTGTTCTGATTGTCTTGGCATTACAAAAATCCAATGATGTTCTGAGACAGAAAGAAGTATGAACTTAATAAATATGTGTTGAATGAGCGAATAAGTGAATAAATTAATGAGAAGAAGAAATCCGCTAAAGTAACAAGCTATGCATACATGTAACTGAAAGAACAAGACAAAGTAATAGGAAACATTAATATTTTGCTTTGGTTTCTATTTATTTTCTCTCATTCATTCCTGGCACTGGATTATATAGGTGTACCTCATCTTATGGTACTTTGCATTATTGTGCTTCACACATACTGCAATTTTTATAAATGGAAGGTTTGTGGTAACCCCTGTTGAGCAGGTCTATTGGTGCCATTTTTTCAAGAGTATTTGCTCACCTCATGTCTCTGTGCCACATTTCAGTAATTCTTGGAATATTTCAAAGCTTTTCACTATTATTATGTTTTTTTATTGTGATCTGTGATCAGTTGTCATTGTTGTTACCTTTGTAACCATTTTAGGGCACCATGAACCACGCCCATGTAAGATAACAAACTGATTAATAAATGCTCTGTGTGTTCTGACTCCTCCAGTAACTGGCTCTTCTCACATCTCCATCCCTCTCCCTAGGCCTCGGTATTCCCTGAGGCACAACAGTATTGAAATTAGGCCAGTTAAAAACCTATAATGGCCTCTAACTGTTCAAGTGAAAGAAAGTATGGAAGGTCTATTACTTTCCATCAAAAGCTAGAAATGATTAAGCTAAGGGAGGAAGGCACGTTGGAAACTGAGATAGGCCAAAACCTAGGCTTCTTGTTCCAAACAGTAAGTCAAGCTGTAAAGTCAAAGGAAAAGTTCTTAAATGAGATGACAAATGCAACTACAGGGAATGCATGAATGATGAGAAAGTAAAACAGCCTTATTGCTAATATGGACAAAGTTGGAATGGTCTAGATAGAAGATCAAATGAGCCACTACATTCCCTTAAGCCAAAGCCTAATCCAGAACAAGGCTCCAACTCTTTTTAATTCTCTGAAGGCTGGGAGAGGTGAGCAAGCTGCAGAAAAAGTCGGGAGCCACAAGAGGTTGGTTCATGAGGTTTAAGGAAAGAAGCCTTCTCCATAACATCAAAGTATAGGGTGAAGCAGCAAATGCTGATGGAGAAGCTGCAGCAAGTTCTCCAAAAGTTCTAGCTAAGATAATTAAGAAAGCAGCCACAGGAAACAACAGATTTCCAATGCAAACAAATGAACATCCTATTGGAAGAAAATGTCATCAATGACTTTCATAACTAGAGAGAAGTCAGTGCCTGGTTTCAAAGCTGCAAAGAACAGCCTGACTCATTTGTTAGAAAGTTAACGCAGCTGGTTACTAAGTTGAAGCCAATGCCATTCTGAAAATTCTAGAGCCCCTAAGAATTACTCTGAATCTACTCTGCCTATGCTCTACAAATGGAACAACAAAGCCTGGATGACAGCATATTTATTTACAATTTGGTTAACTGAATATTTTAAGGCTACTATTGAGATCTATTTCTCAAGAGAGAGAGAGAAAGGGAGAGAGAGAGAGAGAGAGAGAGAGACATTTCCCTCAACCTATGACTGCTCATTGACAATATACTTGGTCACCCAAGAGCTCTGATGGAAACGGACAATGAAATGAATGTTGTCTTCATGCCTGTTAACACAACATTCGCTCTGTAGCTCATTAATTAAGGAGTCATTTCCAGCGTCATTTTTAAGAAATACCGATTATAAGGCTATAGCTGCCATCGACAGTGATTCTTCTGATGAATCTGCGCAGAATACACTGAAGAGATTCTGGAAAGGACTCACTACTCTAGATGCCATTAAGAAAGATTTGTGACTCAGGAGAGGTCAAATATCAACATTAACAGAGTTTGGAAGAAGCTTATTTGAACCTTCATGGAGGACTTTATGGGGTTCAAGACTTCAAAGGAGGAAGTCACTGCCAAGGTTTTGGGAACAGCAAGAGAACTAGAATTAGACATGGGACCTGAAGACGGAACTGAATTGTTGTAAACTCATGATCAAACTAACAGATGAGGAGTTGTGTCATATGGATAAACAGAGAAAGTTTTTTCTTAAGGCAGAATATGCTAAATCTGGTGAAGATTATTGAAATTACAACAAAAATTTAGAATATTATGTAAACTTAGTCGATGAAGCAGCAGCAGGGTTTGAGAGACTTCAAGTTTGAAAGAAATTCTACTGTGGGCAAACTGCTATCAAACAGCATCACATGCTAAAGAGAAGTCGTTTGTGAAAGGAAGAGTCAACGGAAATGGCAAACTTCATTGTTGTCTTATTTTAAGACAGACACCCTAGCCTTCAGTAACCACCACTTATCACCACAAAAGCAAGGTCTTTCACCAGCAAAAAGATTACAGCTCACTAAAAGTTGAGATTATGGTGAGCACTTGGTGAGCAAGTAATAAAATTATTTTTAGGCATAAAGTGGGTTTTTTTGACATCATGCTCTTGCATACTTAACAGACCCCAGTATAATGTAAACATAACTTTTACATACACAAGGAAATAAAAAATTTCATGTGACCCCATTATGGTGACATTCACTTTATTGTGGTGGTCTGAGAATGAACCCACAATATCTCTGAGGTATCCCTATAACAATGAACAAAACAAGATACTTGACTTCCCAACGTTACATATTATTGGTAGAATCAAGCAATGAGAAACAAAAAAAACAACGAAACAATGAAAGAAAGATGATATTGGACACTGAGGAATGCAATGAAAAAAATAAGCCAGATAAAATTGATAGAAAATAATAGAATTCTTTCTATGGAAAAGACAATGTTTGATAGGAAAAACAGTGACGCTATGTTGAAAGAGTGACAGCTGAGGGGAAAAATGACTGAAGAGGACCCAGACATTTGAAAATCAGGATGGGGAGTCATCCACGCTGAGAAGGGAGGAAGTGCATGAATGATGCATTTTCAATTGATATGAAAAGAATAAAGAGATTTCCATTATGTTCCAGAGATGGAATTATGGAGATCTGTTGCTAGCTCAGATGTTGGGGCAAGTAAAAAAAAAAAACAGACATCCTCTTATTCCTCTGTTAAGGGGTCTTATTGCCAAGTACTAAGATAGGTAACATGGCAGGAAGATCAGCCATTGAAATTGAGTGGAATCATATATATTATTTTGGATATACTAGATTTGAGATACCTGTCAGTTCTCCAAATGTAGATATCAAATAATAATAGTAATAATTCTAACAATGATTACCATAATTAAGCACTTATTACATGCCAGACACTGTTTTTAGATCTTTTTCATAGATGAATTCATTTTCAGTGTAATCCAGTAGAGTGGAAATTACTCATACCTCTGTCATATAGTGAGGGAACAGACACAGTGTTCAATAACTTGGCTAGATTCACACAGTTAGCGTATGTTAGAGACAGGATGATTATTTGGTCAGTCTAGCTCTAAAGGCCTTGTTTCTGTACCACTATGCTGTCCCTTTCTGTTAAACAACAACAAAAACAAGGGAACTCAGAGAAGAGATAGGAAATAAATTTGGAGTTGAGAAAATATAAAGTAAATAGAAAAGATGTTCCATGACTGAATCCAGAACACCAAATACATATAAGTCTTATATATATAGAAGGAGGAACAAGTAAGGAAGATACAGGTGGAGGACCAGTGGTGAGGTGAGGGAAAACCAAAGACAGCGTGATTCCAAAAGCTGAAGGAGTCAGCTTTATTGAATGCATTGAGATGCAGAGACAGGTGGTAAGAGTCAGTGACTATTGGGTTTGGCAAAATAGAAATTACTGGAAACCTTTACTAGGGAAGTTTTAGTGTTGGGAACAAAAGCTCAACTGAAATGAAATGGAAAAAATATGGGGTATAAGGAGCTCAGACAGTGATGGAAGAAAACTTGAAGAGTTTTGTTTCTTAGGAGGGAAGTAGAGCTATGGTGTTACTTGGGGTTGGGCAATTAGGTCTGTGTTAATTTCCTAGTACTGCCATATCAAATGTCCACAAAGTTCATGGCATAAGAAAAAGAATAAATTTATTTCTTCCCACTTCTCGAAGCCAGAAGCCTGAAATCAAGGTGACTGATGTGCTCTTTCCAAAAGTTCTATACTGAAATTTTTCCTTGCTTCTCCCAGCTTCTGGGGACTTCAGGCATTTTTTAAGTTTGTGTTTATATAATTCCAATTTCTGCCTCTGACTCCACATGGATTTCTCAGTTTCTCTCCTCTGTTTGCTTGTCATTGGATTTAAGGCCTGCCTAGATAATTGAAATGATCTCATCTTGAGATCATTAAGTTAATTACAACTGTAAAGACACTTTTTTTCAAATAAAATCACAACCACAGTTTCCAAAGATTAGGAGATGAACATATCTTTTTGGGCAATGCCATTCAATCCACCACAGAGGGTGCAAGCTGAAAAGAGGGCCTTTTTAAAAGAGCTACTAAAATATTTTCCTACAATCATAAAAATTATCCATTAGGCCATTCTGACTGGTGTGAGGTGATATCTCATTGTGGTTTTAATTTGTATTTCCCTGATGCCGAGTGATGTGGAGCACTTTTTCATGTGTCTGTTGGCCATCTGGATGTCTTCTTTGCAGAAATGTCGGTTCATGTCCTCTGCCCATTTCTTGATTGGATTATTTGTTCTTTGGGTGTTGAGTTTGATAAGTTCTTTA